>CANXYI011579154.1:0-13751 GCA_948208565.1 Hura crepitans | reverse complement strand
TATTATTTTTCTACATGGATAATACGTATTACATTCGTGAATTTGTAGCATGTTTAATTCATCTATGTGCCATAGTGACATGTTTTTATTCTTTCAAATTCACTGCTGAGTTACATACTCAGCTTACTAGTGTTTCGATGTGTAGGTAATAGCAAGTAGTGGCCTAGCCTCAAATTTTGTGCAGTGTAGTAGGAGAGACATTGAATGGTATGAGGTTTTGTATTATTTTAATGGTTTTAGTAGGCACTCATGTACATAATGTAGGTTATGGGTTTAACAAGCTTAGGAGCTGTTAGTGTCTGTAATATTAAGTTAACCATGTGATGTATATAAATAGGCTTATGGATTTGAATGGTTTAATTTATGTCTGTGTTGATGTTTGTAGGCTAGAGGCTTGAGTGATGATTGACTATTTGTCATGATATGTGGATGATGATGGAGGAGCAAAAGGGTCCAGAGGGTGATAGGAGAAGTAATAGTGGTTATTAAAAGTGTTTTTGACAAGTCAAAATTTTTAGAATGTCACTCGGGTAGCCGTTATGATGCCTAAATTTTTTTGCTATTTATAATAGCTTGGTGAATGGGTTTTAGGACTTATTATACCCTAAATGATAATGTCTAAGTGATAGACTAAGGATCAAGGCGATATCTATTTAGATAATGAAAAAATCAAGTGTTAAAAGAAAGCAAGTCTGGTGCAATTTTAGGATAGGTGACATAGTGGAAGTGCTTCGCCTATCAGGTTTCTTTAGGAATCTAGTAGGGGGTGTCACATTAACAAAGTGAATTCTGGCTTAATAAAGTATCATTTTTAGGTCATATAAATTCTGCAGATAGTATTAAAGTTGAACCTAAAAAAGTTAAAGCTATTATAGAGTGGAAGCCACCTAGGAATGTCATAGAAAATGGAGTTTCCTAGGATTAGCAAGTTACTATAGGTGGTTTATCAAGGGACTTTCAATTTTTGTTACTCTTATGACATGTACACTTCATTAAAAATGTCAATTTTTTTATAGGATGATAGATATCAAGAGAACTTTTGACAAATTGAAAGTGATATTGACTAAAGCACCTATCCTTACTCAACTAGCATAGAGAGAAGATTTTGTCATATATTATGATGCCTCTTTGAATGGCTTGGGATGTGTGTTAATGGAAGAGGCCAAAGTCATTGCTTATACATCTAGAAAGTTAAAACCCCATGAGAAAAATTAAAAATTATCATACACATGATCTCAAGCTAGCTGTAATCATTTTTGCTTTAAAATATAGAGGCATTACTTGTAATTCCCGTAAGTCAAAGTTCTATGAACAGTACCTTCTGGGGTTGAGTGATGTTCCCTATGGTGCAGGGCATCACCATAAGGCCAGAAAGGGGCGTATTGGTCATAAAACTTTGATGGGCATGAAAATAGGTAAAATGAATGAATTTAAAAATTTAGCAGAACCAATAAATCATTTTGGGACAAGAAATAATGTATGAAGAGATAAAATGAGTTTATGTCAAGACAGCTCCGGGATGTAACTAGATGAACCCAAAAATAGCATACCCTACATCTCAAAAATTCCAATGAGTATGATGGAGAAGGAATTTTAATTTTCTAAGGTCATTTGATATTTTTTCTGAATATTTTATTCTAGCAGATGAATAGTGTCAAAAAGTTAACTGTGGAATTTTGACTTGAAATTTTATGTAAGCCTTAGTGACACTAATCAAGGGTTTTTAAAACTAAAATGAGTATTTTTAGAGGTTTAGAGAATTTTTTGTGAATTTTTGAAGTTTAAAAAGGTATCGGGAGAAAACGAATTGTCGGATCACCACGTGTTGCGATCGGGACCATCCACCTAACCTTATATAAGGGCCCACACATGTGCATGGGTCACATGTGTGAAAGCTTCATCTTCTACCCCTAAATCCCTAAAATCCCAATACCATATCTCTCTCTCTCTCCTCTATTCTTTTTCTTTCATTTTCTCTCTCCTCTCTCTACCATATTTCACACAAATTACATGAATCTTGACCTCCATAGTCTTTAAAAGATAAATCCTCTGACAAAAACTAAAAATAGAGGCTAGAAAGAGAGAAATCACACTTAAGTGAATAGTGTAAAAATCTTGTGTAAGTGTAGTTATGGTCTTAGATTTCTATTTGGAGTTGTGTAGGATTTTTGAGAATTTTTCTAAGATAGAAATATGTATATTTAGGTACCAAATGAGCCATTAAAGGAGACAAAGGTTTCAAGTGGTGGAGAAAACGGTGTTTTCACACCTTAGGTATGCAAAATAGACTTAAATTTAGTATGTCATATGATTTTTTATGAAAATATGCATGTTTGGTGTATGGAATTGTGTGTTTATGGTGTTAGGAACAACATTAAGGTAAAATAATGATTTAGCAATGTTAATGAGCTCAAAATAATAGGTTATGCATGATAATTTGGAAAAGAATTTAGGTGTGTGTGAATGTGCACATTATGGCTGAATGGTATGTGATGTATAGCATGACATGTCTAGTTATGCATATGGCATATTAGGTAGGATAATGGTATGTAATTAGAGTGTGTAAGCTATACTTGAAAATGGATAATGACATTAAAGTATATGGCATGAAATCTTGGCAAAATATGGCTTATTTGAGTATGTAAGGTGTACCTAAGTATTGACTAAGAAATTGGTATATTTATGCATACCATTTAGTAGCTTAGGTATAAGATATGTCTCATGAAAGAATAAGTGAGGAAATGGTGTACAAGTATTGAGTTTGGAATTGGTATGGTGGATATCATGAAAGACATAAAACCCAAATTTGACTAAATGAATAGTAATATTCCCGTAAACATACCAAATGAATAGTAATTTTATGATGACAGGCAAAACTTGACATCTTATGTGTGATAGTGTGTCCTAATGACATAATATACCTAAGATCTAGTAAAATAGAGGATAACTATCTTAATTTGGTAATGAATAGTAAATTGGCCCATCAGTTAGGCACCTACTAGATGGGTTGACTGGTCAACTAGGGAGTTAGCAGTTGCTAGGTAGTTTGGTCCTCCTAGGGCCATTGTTGTCTATTGGATGTGGCTGGTGTAGCCGTTGAGGTTTTGAGATGAACCCTGGACACTCGAGTATTAAGAGGTCTACTTGGGTTGATCTCTGATACCCATTTATTGTCTATGGATATTGAGAGGTCCCACAAGGTTGATCCCTATTACCCACCGGTGATGCTTTGGAGATATGACTCGGGGTATTAGGAGGTCCCACGTGGCTAATCCTTATTATCCTATTTACAGATATTAAGAGGTCTATGGATTGATCCCTGCTATTTGCCAATCCAATATTGGGAGGTCTACGAACTGATCCCAGCTAACGAGTGAGGTAGGTGCAACTACTAAGGTCTAAAATATGGGCCACTGCACAGGATAGATCCCGCTATCTGGTATCTTAAAGTGTCATATGTCTATTATGGGCCTACAATATATTGAACTTAATTATGAAGTAAATACATGGAACTGACTTGCTAAAGGAACTAGAAGTAATTAACTGGGGTAATTGGCATCTATGCTTATATATTGCATGACTCATGCGTGTGCTTACATGTGTGACATACTTTATTTTGTCTATTCCATCATTGAGTTTATACTCAGTGTGTCAGTGTTTCGATGCATAGGCTATGGATTTGTTAGCTGAGCAGCTTCAATAGGAGCAAGTGTAGATGCCTGAGAGTTCCTTGGGTACTTTTTATTCTCTTTTGGTTGTGATGTTGATAAGCACTCATGTATAGTAGGTGTGATGTGGGTATTATATGTAAAGTATAAAATGGAGTTAGTAACACTAAATAGCTGCATAAACTTGGTTATTGATATATATATATAAAATGCATGTTTATATCTATGTGTCTGTTGGTCTGAGACCCTATATATTGTGTGTTGATAATTGTTGTTAGCTTTGGGGGACCAAAAGGGTCCAAAAGTGGAGTTGTGTATGGAAGTTGTTTTAGAAGTGTTTTCCGTGTAGGAATATTTTGGGTTTTTCACTCGAGTAGCCATTATGCTATCCAATTTTCTGTGATGGGTTAATAGATGTAATCTAGTATTTTAACAGACTAAAATAGACAGTAATAAAAGATTAATTAGATAGAAATGGTAAAAGGTTAGGTTAAGTCAAAGTGGGTCAAAGTTGTATAAGTGTTAAACGAAAGGTCCTTAGGGAAATCTAATGATGGTGACCTCACGAGAAGTAGCACACTTTGCCTATTTCCTTCAGGAATGGGCAGGGGATGTTACATTACTTATATGGGGAAAATGTTATTTCTAAACCAACCATAGTTGTTGGAAAATATCTCCCCACTCAAAAAGAACTCAACTTAAGACATCATAGGTGGATGGATTTGATAAAAGATTATGACTGTCTTATTGATTATCAACTTGGAAAAGCAAATGTGGTTGCAAATTCACTAAGCCAAAAGTTCACATCAAGTACTACTATAGTGATTTAATATCATTATGTATGTACAATATTATAAACATACTATGCAACAATTGTAAGGTTTGTGAGTTATGAATGTGTAATTAAAGATTATGAATGATAAAGGTCTTATAACTGAGTTACAAGTTAAACCAAACTTGCTTCAACAAGTAAAAAAGACTAGAAAGAAGAAAATAAGCTCATGAAAATTATGAGAGCAATCTAAGAAAGGAAGTCTAATGATTGTGAGTTGAAAAATAATAAACATTTGTACTATAAGGATTGGCTATGTGTACTATATATCGGTGGCTTAAAGAAGAACATTTTAGAGGAGGCCCACGAAGATCCTTATTCCATGTATCTTAGGAGTAATAAAATATACTAAGATTTTAAGCCATACTACTAATGGCATGGGATGAAATGTGACATAGCCAAGTATGTAAAAAAGTTCCTTACATGTCAACAAGTGAAAACAAAAAATCAAGTACTATTTGGTTTACTTCATCCAATTTCAATATTAGAGTAGAAATGAGATCAAATTATAATGGAATTTTTCGTTATCTTACTGCTCACACAAAAGAAGTATGATTACGTTTAGATGATTATAGATAGCTTAACCAAGTCTGCACACTTTATATTAGTGAGGATGGACTATTCCCTTAAGAGACTTATTGAACTGTGTATAAATGAAATAGTGAGGCTTTATAGAGTGCCATCTACAATTATATCTAATCAGGACTCAAGATTTACATTGAGATTCTGGAACAAATTACAAGATGCCTTAAATACTCGACTACATTTTAGAAAGGCATTCCATCTTAAGACTGATAACCAATTAGAATGGGTTATATAAGTAATATCAAAAGCTTATAATATTATAAAATCTTGATGTATATGGCCTTAATAAATAGGTATTATACGATGTGTTAAAAAGTTATGCCATAGAGTTAAAAGGAAGTTGGCATAAATACTTGCCACCTATCGAATTCGCTTACAATAATAGCCATCATGCTAGTTTAATGATGGCACTATATGAAGCTTTATATGGTAGAAAGTGTAGGACACCTTTATGTTGGAGTAATCTTAGTGAGAACAAGTTAAGTGGACCTGATCTTATGAAAGATGCTAAAGAAAAAGTGAATATCATAAAGGACAAATTGAAACTTACAAGTAGACAAAAATCATATATTGATTTGAAGAGAAAGGATATTAAATATCAAGTTAGTGATAAGGTATTTCTTAAGGTGTCCCTATAGAAGAAGATTATTTGCTTTGGCAAAAAGGGCGTGTTAAGCCCTAGGTTTATCGGTCTATATGAGATAACTAAACATGTGGGACCAATTGCCTACAAGTTAGCTTCGCCTCTAAAACTACAGTGTATGACTAGTTGCCTACAAGTTAGCTTTGCCTTTAAGACTATAGTGGATACATGATGTATTTCACATTTCCATGTTAAGAAGGTATAAATCAAATCCATCACACATTGTAAGCACTAAAGAAATTGAAGTTTAACTGACTATGTCACATGAAGAAAAGCTAGTGAAGATTTTAACTCGACAAGTGAAGAAATTAAGGAACAAGATAATATCACTAATTAAAGTCTTATGGAGACATCATAATATGGAAGAGGACTCATGAGAGAGAAATGATCTAATGAAGCAACAATATTCACACCTGTTTAGCCCAAGTAAAATTTTCAGGACAAAATTCTTTTAGAGGGGAAGAACCATAGTGCCATAAAAATCTTGGGTTATAAATAATACATTCGGGGTTGTTAATAGTGCTTCCTTAGAACCTGAGCAGCACTAACCTGACTAGATAAAAGTATTATTCATACATAAATTATGGTTAAAATTTAGAGATGAAAATAAGTTCATTTGTAGGTAAAAATAAAAAATAAAATTTAAGGTCCAATTTTATATGAATAGTAACTTAATTAAGGTTGAATCATAATTTCAACAACTTTGACTAGATTAACCTAGGAGAATTGAAATTTATTTGCCATTGCAATAATAAGAAATAAATAAAAAGAAATCAAATCACAAAGAAAGATTAAATAGATAAAGTGTATAAATTTTATGGTAGGAATCATTTTAAGCCCTTAGATTGTATAGTATCAAACTTAATCTAAATAATTGAAAACAAAAAGTGACATTAAAAAATCTAGCATAGTGTAAAATATAAAACAAATAAAATATTTTAAGGCTAAATCTAATCTTATCCCTTTATTTTCTTTATTCCTTTAATGATAACCATTCAATGAATAAATATATATCTTCTTTATTTCATAATTGCATATAATGAAAAAGAAATTCCTCCATCTTCTTCAACCATGGTCGAACCACTTTCCCTCTCCCACCCCTCATTTTTCTTGCATTAAATGTGAGGAAAGAGGTGATTTAAAGTAGGAGTGAATAGTGACACTGAAGTAAGTGCTGTGTTTTTATTTAATTTAAGCATTTAAATAGTTTATTAAGGTTTCCAATTTTATGATTATGCATTTAATTTGAGCTTATGTTGAGTAATTAATTTTATTTTTATTTTTTAAGAACAAGAAGAAGAGAAAATAGGAAAAGATAAAGGAAAAAAGGTGTTAAAGGATTAAAAGAGAATATTAAAAAGAAATTTAGTCAAAGGGAAAATCAATTTTTAGTATGTGTATTCAATATTTATGAATTTTGCATATTATTTGGTTAATGAATATGTAATTATTCAATCTTCTTTAATTTAGTTAAATTGGTTAGGTTAATGATTTATTTCTTTAATTACGCTTAAGATAATAAGTCTAAAATAATAAAATTATAAAAATCAAGTAGCGAAACATAAATCCTACCTATGGTCAAAAATTTAGTTATGGAAGAATAAATAGTACATTTGTTTAATTAGTGACATATTAAGATTAATTTGAGATTTATTGTAATGTGGAGATATGTAGTGATAAAAATAAAAATGAAATTATAACTTTTGTCCATTAAATTTAAAAAGGCCAAATTTTAGGTATAAATAGGATTGTGGTATAAAATTTAGAAATTATGATATTAATTTGATATTATATATATGTAATTGTAGTATATGAATTTCGTACAAAGAAAAAGATCATGTAATTTTAGCTATAATATAACTTTATAGCTAAATGGTTACTTTAGAGACAATTTACCATATAGTTAGTGTTTCACATAATTAGATAGTTAATTAGCTTAAACAAATTGGACATGTAATTGTAAGTGACTATGAAAGATTATGAATAGTGATGAGAAATGGTTATTATGTTTATAATTGGAAATAGATTAAGGAAATTAAAAGAGATTATTAGTAATGAGAATAAATCTTCTATGAGAATTTAAATTGAAATAATGTCTGGGTAAGCCTAGATAACATATTATAGTTGGGATAGGTTGTCTAGCTAATTAGAGAAATACTGTATATTTAAAACTACATACATGTTTAGCACTTCAGTGCTTACATATTTATTTTAAGGAGTTGTTCTCATATTTGATACTTAGGCACACTGTGACATACTTGTTACATGATCTATATGTTATAAGAACATTATAGTGTCTTTCTTAAATACATGTCCCACTAACTAAATAATGGATACTTTTAAGAATTTTAATGAGCTTGGACATAAAGTGGTAAATATGCTGACACAAACTTTAATTAGTGGCTTTAGAATAAAAGTAGTTAGTGATATGAAATTAAATGAATAGGTAATCATATGAAAGCTTTAAGTGTAACATAAAAGATATTAATTGAATATTTATTATTTATTATAACATATGCATTATTCATATATTTAAATACACCACTCTCCTAGTGCTTAGTGTGTTTCTTTTTTCATGGCACATAGGTTGAAGAAGAAAAGTAAAGCAGTTAAATCAAGAAAAGTCCTAGTTAATCTAAGCCTTTTTGAACGATCACTTTTGGGTGTTAAATATTATTTTGAATTCTCATATATAATTTTGGCACTCATATGTAAATAGTCTAGTAAAAGTTAGATGTAGTATTCTAGTTGTACTTGAAGTTATTGTTATTAGAAAGTATGTATGGACTATAAGTTTCAAAAGAATTATTATTAAATTAATGAATGTCAATACAAATGGCTTATGTTTATAAGATAGATTATGATATGAGTTATGGAATGTGAATTTGAGATTTGTTATGACTTGTGTTATAGTATGAGTTGATAACATGTATATAATGATGTGTAGTTATGAGTTTTATGAAAAAAATATTAGGAGTGTTATTTCTTGCAAGTCAATATTTGAGATAGTGTGTGAAACTGCTGTTATGCTATTGGATTTTTGACACTGTGACCCTAAATAGACCTTAAACATATTATAATAGTAAAAGATGTTAAGTTTGGTTATGAAATTTTATAAGTCATAAATAGGTAGAGTAATTAAGTAAATATGGACTAAAGGTTATCAAGAGTAGCATAACATTCAATACTTCGGTCTATACATGGACTTAGTATAGGGTGTTACATATATTTCAAATAAAGCTTCAGATACTTACTTAGCTAATATTTCAAAATTGAACCACAATAAGCAATAAATGAATCAAAACACATGTCATTTTCTTCGATGAAGCTGTAAATCATCTATACGAGTATTAGGAGGAAAAAATAAACATAAGGTTGAACATATTTAATTATTATGCAAAATGCAATAATAATAATAATAATAATAATAATAATAATAATAATAATAAATAAATAAATAAATAAATAAATAAATAAATAAATAAATAAAATATATTTATATTTATACTTGACATAGTGACTAGAATTAAACCTGGAAACATCTTCAAAATCACCCATTTTATAACTTTTTCCCCATAAATAGGTGGCTCATTATACTAGTTAATGACTTAACCTAAAAGATCAGAGTAGATCATGGGTAACAAAAGAAGAAAAAATAAGTTATCAAGTATATAAAAATGAACTATAAATTAATTCTAGTAAATATCATTTAATGTCTATTTCATGATCCAAACTTCTTATCTCACAAGACCTAACTAATTAGAATAAAAATATATTATAAGGTAATTTTTAGGAGATCTTATAACAAAATTATAAGACAAACACAAAGGGGAAAGTGCATAATTACTCAATAATATGCAACACCAAAGAAACCTAAGCTTAACAACCATAGCCACAAAGAAATGATGAAGAAGACATAAAGAAGTGAAGTAAGTTATCTACATTTATATATGAAAGATTCGTAAGGACACAAAGTATATGCCATATTGGCCAAAATTAGCAATAAAGTAGTAGTCCAAATAAAAGTTGCCATAAGAGTCAAATAAATACAAATATAATAGCATTTTATAAGTGAAATAAACACAAGCATTAGTGTTTATTTATTGCCTTGCTAATACTTATCTTTGGAGCTTTTAGTAATAGAAACTAAAATGCTCAACTAAGTAACAAAAAATTAGTAATAGAAACTAAAGTGCTCAACCAAGTAAATTTGTTTGATAATGCATCATTAGATGAATAAGAGTAACACAAAATGAAAAGTAATAATAGTAAAAAGGCCAAGAAGCTTGGCTTGTAGATAAAAGCCTTTTAAGCGCCTCAAATTTCTGACTTTGAGCAATAGAGATGCCTAAAGTCCATAATCTCACATATAATGGAAAGAAAAATCATAGTTAGGTAAAGAAAATAAATGAAATAAAAAAATCCCAAAAATAACATGTAGAAACTCCTCAAATTTAAATGCACATTATTTGCTGTCAAATACAAAGGCATTTGGCTCAAAATCGTGAAGCTGCTCGAAAAAGTTGGTTGTATAAAAAGGTATATTATGCATTCTCATGCATGCTATATTGACATAAAATTACAAAATTTGTTTTGCAAGCTCATAGACTTAAATGGTTCAATTCATACCCATAAAGACTAAATCCAATATAAAATTATATGCCAACACATACATGGACCTTAAGAAACTTATATTAAAGAACATAAACTTAAGATCAATTCCATTAGTTAAAAATCATACAATAAAGATTATCAAAAAAGTTTATTTCAATAATAATGTCAATTATTATTTCTCAATAAAATCTAGCTGTTAAATTCTTTAAAGTGCTATCGTAATAACTTATTATAAATCTATATAATAAAGTGGCATATAATCTTTATTTGTATAATTAAGCAATTAGATTCTTCAATACCTATTGATATTTTAGTCATATAAAGTCAAGCTCTCTAAACAAAAATCAACATAAATTATAAATTACAACTAATGACAATATTAAATAAATATACGGCTTTATTAAATTTATCAAACTTAATGTCAATCACAATCATAATCAAAGATGCAAGCTAGCCAAGAAGATGTTTTAATTTAGTAAACATATGATTGAATGTATATTAAGTTGGAAAATTGGACAAATACCAACTTAAGAAGAAAAGAGTTTTCAGGACTTACCTTAAGTAAAACAAAACTATAAATTCTAAGTAATTGAACTAAAAAATTGAATGGACAAATGGATGGGGAACCTTAAAAAACAAATTTGTATAATCTAGTAAATGAGCAATAACAAAAGAAAGAGAGAACTCACATGAATGGAAAGCTAAGTCTAATGAGCAATTCGAACAAAGATCTATAGTTGCTTTTTACAAAAACTAGGCTGAAATCTTTAAAAGAAATGGTAGCAGAAGGTCCCGATTTCTTTTGTATTATATAATTTGTAACTTTAAGTCATGAAGCTTGAACTTTTCTAGGAAATTACTTTAGGAAAATGAAATTGAGTTAAAACTGTAAAATAAGGATTAAATGAGAAGTGAGGTAAGACTTATGGGAAATAGGGCCAATTTTTTTAAAAAGAATATAGAAGAAAAGATGGAAGAAAAAGAGAGGAGAGAGATAAGAAAACCACAATTAGGTGTGAGGGGAAAAAAGTAAAAAGTGAGAAAATGATAAGTTTTTATATGAGTACTTAGGGTTATTGAATTGACCATTTTACCTTTAGGTTCATTGAATAAGAAAATTTAAATTAGGAGCGATTTAGTAATTCCAAATAATAAATCATAATTAGGGTCTTTAATTAAGCTATTAATATGTTAAGTAAATTTACATTAGCTAAAAAATAATAATTAATTATATAGTCAATTCTCCATTTAATAATAATAACACCAAAATAATTAAAAAGAGTTTATGTTGGATTTTTATTTGCAAATTATTAACTCATTAATACCCCTCAAGTGATTAATATCACTATTTGCATTTTAATGTCACTTTAGGAATTCAAAATAATATTAACAAGAAATTCTTACTCTTATTTACCATGCACCACTACGTTTACATATTTATTAAATAATATTCTCTTTTTTTTATCATTTATCTATTTTAGTTAAAATTAAATGGAGTACTTGAAATTAAGAAAAAGTAATTTAGTTAATTGCTTATGCATTTTTTATAAAATTAAGATTTTTCAATAATTTTCTTAATTCCCATGCAAAAGTAAAACTGATTACTTAAAATGAAACGAAATGAAGGTGTTAGTGTATTTATTATTAACATTTTCATTTTAATTAATAACTATTTAAATTAAAATTTTGAAATACTACCAATTTTGTTATTAAAATAAAATTTTAAAATTTAGATATATTATGTTTATCTTGTCCAAATAAACAAATCTACATAATTTTTTATTATTTTAATTAATAATAGATATACGCATTACCTTTTGCTAAAAAAATTCATATTAACTTTTAGAAGTAATAATATTAATGATGATTTTGATACCTTAAACATCATTAAAATAATTGAAAATTTTGTAAATTAAACAAAAAAATAGTGAAGATTTGGTGATTATAATTTTATTGTTGTATATTTAAAAATTTTCTTTGGAAAATTAATATGGTTGATGATTTCATTCACAAAATAGAAAAACCATTATAAATAAAAAATATCTAGTGCTAGATAATTTTTCAATTATAGAAAAACCATTATAGGTAAAAAAAAAATTATTGCTCTAAAAGGTTTATAGCAAAATCTATACTAAGTGACTTCTTGGCTAAAGCATGAGCAATAAAGCCAACATTTTTACTTACACAACAAAAGGAAACAATTCTATTATTACAAAATATATAAATTTCCATGATAATCCCTTCTATAAAGGAAGGACTTTGCATTTTAGAATTTAAGTAGTCAATATAAACTTTAGAGTCACTTTCAATGAAAACTTATCTCCGATTCCTTCTTGATACTAATTAGGCAGCTTCTCTTAAAGCCATAGCTTATAGAATAGTTATCATACTTTGACTTTTGGTTTTGTTTTTCACATCGACAAAACTAGAATTTGAAAAAAATAGGTGGGGAATTAAATAGACATACGAAGCGAGTAGAGTCAGTTGGTGTGAACAACAAAGTGAAAAACGACCAAAGGGCAAAAAGGTAAATATATAAGGTACCTAAGGGCAAAATTAGAAAGATGGATTTGGAGATCCAGAGATAAGTAGAAATGTGAAACGAATGAGGTTCAAAAATGGTCTCGTTGAATAGTGACACTTTGGCCTAATCAAAGTTAACTGCACCATATGGTAGTAAACTTTATAAGATGAGTTATGGTCTGATTTGAGAAGCATTTGATGTCATATTAGAGGTTAAAAATCAAAGATAAAATCTATATTGCAATCAGTGTTGAACAATAAATCATTTAAAGTTGAACCAAATATTAAAAAAATTCAAAATTGGCACATCCTAATACTAAAATAATATGAGGAATATGAAAATCATGTGACCTAAATTTTTATGACATGGGAGATATTAGAAAAAAATGGGGGAATAAATTCAAGAAAATGACAAATTAATTAGATAAGCGTGATGGGATATTTGTGTAAGGAGCAAATATAGCTACTGGATCAAATAGTGTCAAGGAAGATCTTGGACACCAAAAATAAAATGAACTAAAAAAATATAAAAAGGAAAGGGACACTTAGGTGAAGTTTTAACCTTACATGTGTTAGCTCTCTTTAAATCTCAACCATTGAATTTGGGTATTTAAATGAAAATAATATACAATATTTAACTACAATCTAGCTAACATCCTCCCCAATTCCCTTTAATGGCCAAAATTACCTTCCTTTCCTCTTAACCCCTTTTCTTCATTCCATGTTACCAAATAATCATCAATCATAAAAGTTAAAAGGTTGTTCTTTATACTCTATTTAATTAGCCTCCCTAAATTCTATAGAGAGAAGTGGAATTTAGAGGAAGCATTAGGATGGAAGAGGAGTATTTGAGGCTATTCTAAGAGAGGTAAGTTGGTTCTTTAGT
>CANXYI011578984.1:0-11111 GCA_948208565.1 Hura crepitans | reverse complement strand
TGAATAATGTATGTGGTGGAAAGGTATGAAAATATGGAATGTAAAATGGTGACATAGAAAATATTACATAAAGATTGAATTTGAATTGAGAAATGTTGTTTAGAATTTTTGGGATGGAAACAATGGTAAGATTTTAGGGTTTGCAATATCTTCAATGTTGTTTATATGGTAAGTTAGGGGGTAAGATTTTAGGGTTTGCAATAATAAATTAAAATGGTAAAATAAATGTAATGTGGAAGGAAATAACATAAATTAGGAGATAAAGGATTGAGGTGGAGAGAGGAATGGAATAGGTAAATAAATTGGTGAGAAAAATGTACCAAATGAATAGTGACGATTACGAAAACTGGACCTATAACTGTCTAAAAAATTACGATGACCTGTAATTATCCGAAAAATACAACCAGATGAAATAAATTAAAATTTGTGTCTCTTTAATATAAACATAACCAAAATAAATATATGATAGAAGAAAAAGAATTAATTTGGCTAAAGTAGAACCAGGACGGAATACAGAGCTGATAAATGATAAAAAGACTAAAGGAATAAATTAAGGTGAAATGAGGAGAATTTGTTAATGCATAATAAGCTATGAATAAAGTTTAGGAAATAAAACTTGGAAATATTAATGATTTCAGGACATGAAAAGAGGGTCTAATCAATAAAGATATAAGGATTTAAAATGGGGTAGACTTCATAAGGAGGTTATAATAGTTATGGTGTAATTTATTAGACTGTGTAGAAAATAAATATTATCAAAGAATAGTTACAATGAATTAAAATAAGGGAACTTGAGACCTATGTTACAACACAATTATGTAAGAACTATGGAAAATAATATCCATGGAATAATCTATTAAGGCTTATAGAAATGAAGTAAGATTCCTTAAGAAATAATTTATAAGACAATTATATAACATGGATGGTTAAAGTACAGTGGAAATTGACTATAGGCTTACTGGAGAAAAACAAAAAGATATTCAATGGAAATTTATTGGTAATAAAATCCAAAATGATCTTGAGGGATGATATATAGTTATGGGCAAGCTGAATAATGAAGTCAATGGCCATAGGAGAGAATTAAAAGGGAAATATGAAAATTTACAGGTGTTCATACACTAGATAGGTTGATAGGTCAACTAGGGATTAGCAGCTCCTCGAGGCTGAGTCTGTGTGGCTTTTTGCCTATGTACGGCGAGTGCAGTTGCCTAGGTTCTATGATGAGCCACTACACTATAGGCTATTCTTATGGATATTGGGAGTTGTCTACGGATGGGCCCTTGAGTATCCACCATAGGATGATGATATTAATCTGCTAGTCTGGTATGAGGAATGGTCTATGAACATGTTCTTAGAGTATCGGATGATAGTTGTGTACAGACGCCGGGGTCCATAATGCAGGCCATGACACCATTCTGCTTCTTGTTCAGTTCTCGAACTATAGGGGTTGGTGCAGCAGTCGAGGCCTAAAATGTGGCCACTGCACATTGTGATCCCGTTATCTAGTGGCTAGGAGTTCTTTTTGAACCCATGGGGATAATTGGTAATAATAAATAGGATTTTAATAAATTCAATGACATAAATGTGAAATCTGAGGTACAAATTACCTTAATTGAAATAAGTATACAAGTAAATATACTAAGAGTGGAAGGATAGTTGTAAAGGTGGAGATTAAATGAACTTATACAAATTTAATGAGATCATCTAAAGAAATAAAAGATGGAGGAATTGGCAACTGAACAAGAAACGACCTTGAAAGGGTTAAGTTATAGGAGAAATTAGTTAATATACTGAAAGATAGCAAGAAATGTACGTGTAGCAAATGAATCAAATGGAATAATGGAAATACACTAGGAAAGGACATTTATAGGTGGTGGAGCAATACTAGTATGATAATTAGACATGGTAAGAATTCATAACTTGGCTAAATAATAATATGACTAACTTGATAGATAATCATAGATGAGAGCTTAAGGAAATGAAAGGAAAGGAAAATTTTAAACAAGCATACATAATAAGTCTTGTGTGTTTGCATGCAGTAGAGTACATAATATATTTGGTTAAATTTACCACTGAGTGTATACTCAGTGTATTGGGCTTCCAATGTGCAGGTGATAGATATATGGAAGATATGAAGTAGACAATTAGCAGTGCAAGCAACGACTATCCAAATATGATATTACATGATTAGATTACATGATATAAGTAAATAGAGGTATTTATGCATGTTATTGTGATTGATTGGTGTTAGAATGCCTGGTATTACTAGGATAGTAACCTATGATAGTGAGAACTAAATTGGTAGCTAAAAATGAAGCCTAGATTGATAATTGACTATAAAATCAAGTGGGTGAGGGTCATATGCCTGACAAAATGACCTCAGACCATAGGAGCTATTATAAGACCAATAGATACTGAATAGGATAAGTATAAGTAAGAGTTAAATGAAAGGCTCTTAGGGAAATCTAAGGATGGGTGACCTCACAAGAAATAACACGTCTTGCCTATTTTCATGGGAAATGGGCAGGGCCTATTACACTAGGAGATGATGTCTCTTGCCCTATTAGCTTATTACCAATAGTAGTCAGAGTATGACTCTTGACTTCTTCACCTCTGCCTTATAGTGTAGACTCATCTATCTTTGATTTATATGAAAAAGCAACTTATAAGCCTTAACAGTATATCATATGTTATGCATGATCTTAAAACTATGGCATTCATATGTAACCTCATACACCAAGGAATTCCTAAACCATTCTTTTGATACCACCAAATGTGATGCCCCTCACCCGACCCCACTTCTAAATCGATATGAGTAATAACACATAACTGATATTGAACTTACTTTAATCCTTGTTACTTAAAACCTTTTTTAAACTTGATTATCATGAAAACCTTAAAAACACATGCTTAACAAAAGCCACTTGATAGGTTAGGCTATTCGAGGTCATCGTGTCTAAAATCTGACAACATAATAGCTATCCAATAACATTATCCCAAATAGTAACCTGTAAAGAAACACGCTTATAAAATCTCAAACATCATAAACTTCAACATCACGACAACCTCCATATCATCCCAACATATGTCATCATCACAAACTCAAACATACATCAAGATCGATATCAAACATAGCAAATACACACACACACACATACTGTGACATCCCTTATCCAATTTGATCATTGGCTGGTCACTGCACATGACTAAGGAATGTGCACATAACATGTTATTAGATCTCAACTGATACAATGTTATTTAAAATAATCTTATCAATCAAGATTAAAACCTAAAAATGTGAGTTTTCAAAAACTAAGTTACATATTTAAATTTGAGAATCCTTATGCCAAAATTTTTGTAGGATAACAGCTATGCCCAGGCACTATCCTAAAATTTAAATAGTAACCTACAATCAAGAGAAACACTTCTAAAACATTTCTCAACCATTTCCCATCTCCATGATCTACCTGATCACTCCAAATCACACATCATCACAAAACACAATCTCAACCTCAGGAAGAGATATCATACAAGTTTAAAATATATGAAAGAACTTAAATAGGGTTACAAAACTAGAAAACATAATTAAAATTATAGTTTATATAGTTTAGGCCTATAACTTAAACATTACAACATAAGAGTGTTTCTTCTACTATATAAACAATTCATAACTAGTTATTTATATCAAAACTATACCAAAAGCAAAGATTCCTCTCTATAGTCTGGGTGTCCCTAGGCTTCAGTTTAAGTGTCCTTCTTACCTATGCATTGCAAGTAAAAATGATGCACTAAGTGAATAACTTAGTGGTGAAATCACATTAACTCATGCAATATAGCCATTTCATTATCATGCATTATCATTTTCTTACTTGCAACAACATACACAAGTCATAATATGTAAAATTCTATACATAACACGCATTAGTTAAATGTCATGCTAAAATAATACAAGTCACATATTATCATGGAAAACACATTTCACATGAGAATTTAATAATTATATGACTATTGAAAAGTCCATTATTAAACTTCCAATAAGATCATTATTTATTGCTCATATGACAAAACACATATCTCATAAATAACGAGGGTGGATAGCTAATATGACCTCCATGAACCCAAAGGTCCATCTACCTATGTTGATTTGAAGATCAAACATATTATGAGACCTGAAGTTTAAACACAACATGAGTCCAAGATCGAGCATAGCATGAGTCTAAGGACAAGCATAGCATTATGGCCATTATGACCATTTATGAATTCGAAGTTAATCTACCAATATGGATTTGAAGATTAAGATTATATAGGTCTTTGTGTTAGACTAAAAGTGGACCCGTAGACCAAAAACATGAAAGCACCATAGTGCCCTAATAGCTGCTACTATACCTCTAGTTGACCGATCAACCTATCTATCTAGGTTGCTATGCATATAAGCTATTAACATATTTCTTTTTAGTTCCACCAATTTAATTTAGGTTTAAAATGGCTTACCATACTGGGTAATTTAGCATTTTTAGGTGTTAATTATGATTATGTTCATGTAATGCCATATTCCAATGTCCATATTTACATACTTATAGCCATATATACTCAAAATCACTCTAACAGCATTCATTCAAACATCTATACCAATAAAAAAACCATAACACATCTAAATGTCATATTGTAATCTATATACATCCAAAATGTCATATAATAAGTATATGGTCCATTTTTCTATTTAGTACATCCATAAAGTATGATAATTACCATTCAATTTTACGTACTTCCTCATTAATGAACATTTATGATCATGCATCTAGTATATCATTAATCATGTTTAAAAACTAATTATGTGCATTATAACATAACACATACATACACTAACATACAACATAGCCATTCAACCATAAGGCTTTTGGCACACCAAGGGAGCATATTTTAATTATATAACTTAATTCTAAGCCAATCAATATCAATCCATATCATAAGTATGCATAGATAAACATACACACCATTGTGCACCAATTAGGACCATTCGGTCATAATAGCAACATGACTTATACATGCATTCTCCATCATTCCACATATATTCAAAATATCATATAAACATATTTAAACATCCTACATACTAATTAACACTATTAAACTCATAATTATCCATTACATGGCAATAATTACCTAATTACATGTATATCTGTATTATTAAATTTTAGGGCATAATCAAATTTGCATGTTGTAATTTGATTTCACATACCAAAATGATCGTAATGCAACCCCAAAGATCACCTAAACCTTTGCTTTCCCTTTGTCACAAGTTTTGTTAATTTTCTCAACTGTCCATTACAAATTTGATATGTAATAATTCATATAAAATCATATGGACCATAAAAATGAAAACTAAATACATAAAATGACTCTTGGACACTCTAAGAACATGGGGAAAATATCAGGTTTTGAAAATTCTTACCCAAATTGAAAGAGATTACTATTCATCGAGATAAAAGCTAAGCCAATCCTCTTAGTTTTCTTTAAAATTCTCACTCCCAATGTGCTCTAGAGGTCGTGGAGGCACCAAAGATTATTTTGATAAGACTAAAGAGCTTAATTGAAGAAACAAGAAGCAAAAAAAAGGTGGAAATGGTGGGGTGAAGCCATCGGCTTCAATGAGAGAGAAGGGTAGGAGAAGAAATGGAAAAAGTTGACCAAAAATATAAAGTTTGATCCTTTATATAATTTTTGGAAATTTAATATTTTTTCCCATTTTTTCTCCTCTTTTTCTTACCTTTTTCCTTCTATTTTAAGCTTAATTAAATCTGAATTAAACATTTAAAAATTCACTTAATTTAGGCTCTATAATCCTTTAAAAATCGGAGCTTAGAAAATGAGAAAAATCGAATTAAATTGCCACTTTTATGTTACCCGATTTTTAAATAAAATTCTTCCTGGCCTCCAAATTAATTAGAATTTTTGAGTATGAAGTTGTATTAATCTTAGAATTTTCTGAGCAACTTTTAAAGTATTTTATGATTCAGCTTTGCCTTGGTCACTATTCACAAGACACTGCCATTAAAATTTTCTTAGCATTTTTAACTAAATGACTTCTTATTAGTTTTAAACTTTGCCCAAAATTATTTTATGATTAATACTTCTATCTGATAACTTTAGTATATCCCGAGTCTTAGGGACACTATTCATCTCGGGAAAGTACTATTCATAAAAGTCAGAATTTTCGGGTTGTCACATATACACATAGAAAAATTCATCTTTTAAGAGTTATAAATAGCTTTTGAATCATGTTAAGCCCATAGCCTTTATATATACATATGAGTGCCAATTATGAACAACAGATTATACCTAAACTTTATATACCAAAAAAAAAAATGTCTTCTTGATCCTCATATTGCTTAAAACTAGCTTTGACTTCACTTGCTACACTTTAACCTATATATCACAAAACAAACAATGATGCACTAAGCTTTACAACTTAATGGTGTATCCAATAACATTAAGTATACACATTCATATGTAAGTTAAATTTAAGATAATTTTATAACATGTTCATAACATTCATGGCATAAGAATAGTGTATGCAAGCAAACTATGTATAACACATGCAAATTATGACGTAATATAACAAGTATACAATCATTATACTTATGTAATTAATTACATATTCTTGATCATCTTTAATTACGTTATTCATTTGATTTATCCATAATTAACAAATAAGATCCTAATACTAGATAATAGGACTGTTTAGGCAACCAAGGCAATTACTAGACTGCAAAGATCTTTATTGGGCCACCGAGGCCATCATTAGACCACAAAGGTCATTACTAGACCTGAAGGTCTTAAGCTAGACTCAAGCATCATATACTGGACTCGAAGGTCATAAAGAGGTACTGAGGTACCCTAGTAGCTGCTAATGTCCCTAGTTGACTAGTAAACCTATCCAAACTAGGTTGTCTACATTCATATGGGCATTTCCCATTCTTTAGTTATGTTTCACATAATTACATTTACTTTATATAAAACTTATTGTGCATATATTATAAGTTGCATAACATTAACATCATTTCTTTACTACTTCTCAAAGATTTATCATCAATCATCATTTTTAATTTCTAGGCCATTTTGCCACTCATCATCATAAGAAATTATCACCCTTTTCTTTTAAGGCCATTTGGCCATCATGCATACATAACAAAACCAACATGTTCATCATATTAGCTTATATCATGTCATGTAATGAGTCACATACTACGTCATCCATCAAGACTACCATTTAGAACTTCATTACACTCTTTTTCATTTTTTTTAGTTTAGTTCATGGCTTACACATACATAAATCCACACACATGTCATTCTAGGATTTAAGAAAGCCACAAATATCTTGTTTTAGGCCACACATGTTTTGGTCCAAACATACATATCATACATCAATTTACATACTTGTTTACTAGCATGCTCAACTGATGTGTCAAGCCTAATAATGCCATTATCTCACTATCATTATGCAATTACTTGATAACATTTTCATCTTTATGCCTTATTGATTACATACCCTAAAATCATGTTCATAACATGCCATTACCTAATTCCACATCAATAGACATTATAAGTTATAATAGGTGCATACTAAAGGAGCATTTGGCCAAGAAATCTCTCACACACACATCACTCGTTCTCATTAATTTATATATTTAGTAGCATGCATTTTTTACAATTCTAACTATGATTACTCTACATGTCATATTTACTAGCAATAACTCACTTAAAGCGTTAATCATACATATACATATTGCACATACACACTTTAAATTTACAATTGTTGTTAAAAACACATACCATACACTTAAAAGACTTCCTCTTAGCCTTAATTAACCTTCCTTTTGCCTTTTCCCTTATTAGCGTCCTCTTCCACTACACACATATAGTTAAAAATCAACAAAAATTCCATATAAAGTCTTTAAGCATCTAGTATTGAAATTGAACTCATAATACTTCTATTGGGATCTCATTACAACCCCTAAAAATATAAAAACCCAAAAACAAACCCTTACTTTCAACTTGGATACTATTCACCTAAGAGGGAAACTCTCTAATTCCTTTTAATTACCTCCTAATTTGGATCATCTTAGCATAAAGAGGTGAAAGAGGGGTTTAATCTTGTGATTGGGTGACAAATTTAGTGGTTTAAAGAAGAGGAAAAAGCTAAAAAATGTGTTAAGAATCCATCCATAAATAACAACTTGGCTTAGAGAAGAAAGGGGTAGATTCTCTGTAATGCCCGAATCTCAGTTTCATCAATAGTACTCTTGAGGCATGAATAGTGTCTCTTGGGATGCCAAGGCACCTTATAAGGTCCAAAAGGAGGAGTACTAGTCATAAGACTTTGACGGACTAGAAAACAAGGAAAATGAAATAATTAAAACTTTAATCAGAACCAATAAATCATTTTAGGTTAAGAACTAGTGAATAGTAACCCTAGTTGTCATTGTGTTGGGAAAGCGCTAGGATGTGCCTAAATGGACCTAAAAATATCATACCTTGAATGTCAAAAATTCCAATGAATATATTGGTGAAGGAATTTTAATTTTCTGAGGTCATTTGATATTTATTTGGAATTTCTTAATTACACGAGTGAATAGTAACCCTAGTTCCCTTCAGAGTTTTGACCTAAGATTTTATAAAGCCCTTAATGGGCACTATTGAGAATTTTTGGTGCTGAGAACATGATTTTTAGAAGTCTTAAAAAATTATTTTGAATTTTTAAAGTTTAAAACAAAATTGGATTAAAACGGGCCGTTGGATCGACATGTGGCACAATTCGAGCCATTCACCTATTGAATATAAAAGGTTACGTACATATGGGGTGGCCATATATGCCAACCTATAATGGCCCAGGATGCACTAAAGTTACCAAGGGAATAGTACTTTCTCAGGATGAATAGTGTTCCTGAGATCCTAGGATGCACTAAAGTTACCAAGGGAAAGTATTAATCATAAAATAATTTTTGGTAAAGTTTGAAGTCATTCAGAGGTCATTAGAGTGGTTAAAAATGTTAAGAAAAATTTTATGATAGTATCTTGAGAATAGTGACTAAGGCAAAGATGAACCGTAAATTAATTTCAAAGTTCCTCAAAAAATTATAAAAATATTACAACCTGATATTTAAAAATTCCAATAAGTCTAATGGTATAGAAATTGGAATTTTTTGATATCAGAAAGTAATTTTTCTAAAAATAGGCAACACAAAACTAATGAAACTAATTGGTCTTTTAGTGTTTTTAAGCACTAATTTTTTAAGGCATTTAAGGCTTAATTAAAGTGACTTTTTGACATAAAAATGCCAATTTATTTGAATCAAGAAGAAGTAGAGAAATTGGGAAAATTTTGCAAATAAATGCAATTTTAATGAGAGGTATAAATAGGTGGATTTTTGGCTAAATGACCAAAACACTATTCACCTTCTTCCTAAGTGGCAGCTGACGGTCTCTTACCATTTTCTCTATTTTCTTTCTTTTGTTCTCACTTCTAGAGCCAAAATTAGCCCACCTTGTAGAGCCTCTATGCCATGAACAACTTTTAGGAAGTGGAAAATTATGGAAAAATAGACTGAAAAAGTTCGTTTGCAATCCTCGTGAATAGTAGCCATGAATTTTTTGGGTAAGAATTTTTGACTTTTGTAATTTTTCCTAGATACTAGAGGTGTCCAAGAGTTGGTATATAGCTTTAGTTTGAATTTTAGAGCTATAATTTATTTATTGTGAATTTTTAAAGTTTGCTTCAAGTTTATATTAGGACCTTCTAACCCAAAATGAGACAAGGGGAAAAGTAAGGCATAAGTGGGTCTCCAGGACTCTCCTCAAACATCTCAATATGTGAAATTGAAATAGAATGGGCATTATTAATTAAAGTCATTAAATGTACATTATGTATATTCTGCATTAAATGCTCATTTTTGTGTATGGATATAAATGGCATGTTAGAATGTGTAACATGGCATCTAATGAATTATGAGAATGTTTTGAGTGCTTAGAATGCATTGGACTTGAGTGAAGTGATGATTTAATAAAAAATGCTAATAAGGCCCTATTATGTAACATAATGGGACATAAAATGCTAAATTAAGTGTTTTTAACTATATGTACCTAAATTATGGTTAAATTGCTTAAATTGCATATAGATGAGTGTATGAAAACAAAATAAGGCTTTAGGAATGTCATATGTGCATTTTGAGGCTTAATATGGATATAGGTGCATATAGTGTGAAAATGCCATTATGTATACTTATGAGTATGATATTGAGTATAACAATGCAAGAATGATAGTGCATGTTTTCAAACATTGAAATGTGGTCATTTTTATTGAGTGGCCAATTGACATGGGGTGTGGCATGATAGTACACTTATTTGGTTGTGATGCTATAAAATGTAAGCATATGGTTAGATGTGCATGTGTGTAAACCCACGATTGATTTGTTGAAGTGCATGCTCACCATTTTAATAATATGAGTTATGGTGGAATGAATACCCTAAGTTGACCAAAGGTTGTAAAAATGATAATAGAAGCATAAAAAGAGGCAATGGCCGAATGGTTTTATAAGTGAGTAGACAATTATACACCAAAAATACTAAATCAAGTATATATGTAGCTTACAAGCAAAATAAAGAGTATCATCAAAATAGATCCATATAATGAAAGAAAAAGTATTATTAGGAATATTTAATTGTGTGTATGGCAATATAATGGCTAAGTGGTTGCAAAAATTCAAATGAGCATGAAAGTGAGGAAAACTATTTTAACGAAAGCTAAAAAGTCCTTAAAGGTCAAAATTTTACATAATGTGTTACAAACTCATAGATTTTGAGTTCATGAGTCATAAATGAGTTAGAACATGACTTTGAAATGAATTATGTAAGGTGATTACTAAATTGTATAATAGGTTATACACTTAATGTTTAATGAATTGTGTGAAATTTGTGTATACATGTTTTCAATTCATATTTGTGAATATGATTATAAGTGGTTGCAAAAATTCAAATGAGCATGAAAGTGAGGAAAACTATTTTAATGAAAGCTAAAAAGGCCTTAAAGGTCAAAATTTTACATAGTGTACTATAAA
>CANXYI011578924.1:0-10251 GCA_948208565.1 Hura crepitans | reverse complement strand
TCCTTTCTTAATCAACCTCTCTATCTCCTCTCTCAAAGCCTTACATTCATTTATATTATGACCCATGTTTTTATGAAACTCATAGTATTTGCTTTTATCCCTCTTTATAAGAGTATGTCAGTCCATCTTCCTTGGCTAATTTCGTCTTCACCTTGCAAATCAGTCACAGTTTTCTTGGTTTGTATTTGTATCACAAACTTGGTTTTGAATAACTTAGATAGTTGCTTAAAGGAAGATAATGATTCTGGAGGTAAATCGTGGAACCAATCTAAAGCATCATCCGTTAAAGTGGAAGGAAAAACTTTTCATACAAGCGTATTTTTGAAGGTTTGTATATGGATGAGGGTGCAATATTCAACTAAATGTTTCCTTGGATTCGATTGGCCTTTATACTTTTTTTATCTTAATCTCTCTAAAATGCAGAGGGAAAGGGATCTCTCAGATTTGTCGTGTGAATGGTGAGTTTATATTACCCTCAAAGCAGCTTCTTAGGATGGCCTAGTCTGAACTTCTTGACTACCCACACGAATAGATCATTAAAAGCATCCTTTGATTGAGGCACTTCAGCCCACTTGCTTTGCACTTCATCCTTATAAATCCTTTTGGACCTTCGAGTTCTGGATTCGCCACTCTTTAAATAAGAAAAATAATAAGTGGATTTGGATTCCTTATGCTTCATCTTTTAGTTCAATTTTTCCCTCTTATGTTTTTAAGCTTTAGATGCAGCATCATAATTGTCTACAACATCTCCTTACGGCTTTAGCTCTTTGAGCATTTTCGATTTGATATCTTCTCAAAAACTGTAGAATAGCTGTTAAAGCACTTCTAAAGTTACTGGAGTGCTTGTGGCAGGTGCATCCTTACTCGATCCTTCACCAAATAAATTAACCTAGGAGCGGTCAGGATTTGGGTCATATTGTTTCCCTAAGATAAGGAATGTCTTGAAGCTTTTGCTATAATACCTCTCAATGAAAGCACTAAATGGTAAGTTTTGATTGGGCATAAAGGGTGTGAGCCAATAGAAAATCATAAGAACTATGTGCGGATTCCTATAAGAAAGAACTGTAACACCTACTCTTTCGATATGACTGAGTATCTAAAATAACATGGTATTACAAGAGAGTTCATACTTAAATCAGATGCTAATAGTTCCCTTAAAAACTTATTTGTTTGCATCATCATTTTACAAGAACACATTTTTCATTTTTTTTTAGAGGATAGTTTGAGGCTAAAATCTGACAGCATAATAACTGTCTGGATGCCCTAACAAAAATTTTTACCTGTAGGAAAACACTTTTATAATCCTAAAATCAATCATTCAATGATCACATAGACGATAATAACATCAAATGACTGCATCAACACTATATATATATAATTATGTTACATGAGTCTTCATTGATATTAAATGTTTTTTTGCATATGATGACATGTCGCGATTCTAGGCAAGACTGATTCGCACTGTTTCCTGTATCCATCTTAACATTCTCCCATAACTTGCACATCAGATAAAAACTATATTAGTGTTCTTTCTTGAAAAGAAGAATATAATTACCCTGATATGTATTCTTGGTTATAGTGGAATTCATACATGGGCATGTAATGAAATTCTAGGTTAATCTTACTTGTAGATATTAAGTACTTTTCATTAGAAGTCCTAAACATCCCTAAATAAAATTTTAGCCTCCATTGCAACTTGTCAGGTATGCTTATGACACATAAAAGTTAATAACAAGTACATAAAAGTTCTATACTTGCTTGTTATCATGGTTTTCTTAACATCCCATACATGTATATGTCATGTACTAATAACACGTACGCATTAATTATAACATTTAGTAGTTATTTGATAATTGTAAATCGATAAAGCTGATAAGAAGCTATAAACTGATAAGTATCTATGGCTTTGGCCATCGTTACTATTAATAGCTCGTATGGCAATTACGCCAAGCTGATAAGCTGATAATTGTAAACTAATAAAGTTGATAAATAGCTGCACGCTGATAATTATCTATGGCCTTGGCCACTGTTATTGTAAATAACTCATATGGCACTTGTGTAAAGCTGATAACTATAAATTGATAAATATGATAAATAGCTGTAAGCTGATAAGTATCTATGGCCTTGGCCACTATTACTGTAAATAGCTCACATGGCACTGTTATAAGCTGAATAAGCTAATAACTGTAAACTGATAAAGCTGATAAATAACTATTAGCAAATAAGTATCTATGGCCTTGGCCACTATTACTATAAATAGCTCATATAGCACTTGTGCTCAGCTAAATAAGAGGATAAAAAGGCATATTTGATGCCAAGCTGTTAATTGATAAGAAATGCTAATACCCTTCTAACAACAGTACTGTGCATAGCTCAATTTTGCTGACAATACCTAAATTATTTTCATATTATCGAAATTGTCTAATGCTCAACCTGGCTATGATGACATGTTATTTTAGTTGTACTCAAATTATAGTTAAGGAAGCGTTCATCCACAATAACTTTAATGGCTTACTAAGTTACATACTTGCTACTAAAAACTAGTGTGATTACTTAGTTTATGTTCGTGAGATTGTCTTAAAACATGCTTATAACCCATCAATTCGACACATATAACTGACACACTTTTCATCAGATAATCATTTAGCTCACCCTCATTAAGTAATTATTAGTTAATTGGACATTTTTATGTGTAATATCACTTGTAAGTACCTATCCTAATTGTGTTTATTAAAAGACACTGGCTACCCGGCCGTATAAGTTTGGGTCTTAGTATTGTTACCTCATTTTAGAATTTAAAATCCTAACTAACTGCTTGGTACACATGACTATCCTTAAGGCTTATGCTCATAATAGTATAGCTATGCAACTTCTCAAGTATGTTTATGAACTATGGGCCGTCTATAGCTAGGAGTATGTTTTTGACTTCAAACAAACTCACTAATACTAAAAATAACTCTATTCACTACTAATGATAAATTGTTAGAATATTTACTTTGCATATTAAGGGCTTTAAAAGGTCACGTTCCCATTATAGTTTGCTTAACTACATTTATAGAGATAACTAATGTATAAATTAATCTTAGGAAATATATATAAGAACTAATCTTATTTGTACAACCCATATCTTTCCTAAGCTTCGTCTAACTCCTCCATACATGTGCTTGAACACTGGTGTTATAACTAGCATGGCATTGTGCTCGCATTTGAATATACATATTTATAATGTAAAAAGAAGTAAAATTTATTTAACTTAATCCCTTTGCTAGGATATTACCACTGAACCTTCTAGATCAATCACTACGTGGCCACACTCTATCATTCTCACTTCTGCTAGATTAGTGCCATACATGAATGAGTTCTATTGATGCACTCATTTGCTTCATATGACATTTTCCTCATTTTCATTTATTTATACTATTTCCTACATTCCTAAGCTAATGATTTATTTTTTTAGGTTCGGGTAAGTAGCCTATTTAACACTTATGGACTTAACTTGATATATATATACATGAATACATAATTTATCCATGTTATGCTTAATCTAGGCTTATGACTATAAATACTCAGTAGCTAATCTTACTTGATGCTATTTTTACCCTAAAATTGGTAACACACAAACCACCCTATGTTATAACCCGGTTTACTAAGTGTATGGATTTAGTCAAATGTATAGGTTAGTTGTCTTCATACTTATAAGCACCAACGTATTTCCTTTCTCATAAGAGTACTTTATATAGCCCATTGTACTGTGTGGTTTTGAGGATAAGACATGGGAAGATGTTTGCCCTAACTATAATTGCTTGTTAGCCCTTATGCCAACTGTTTATAGTATGAAGTTCCACAATTCCCCCAACTCTTGGCCTTTAGTTTGTTCAATGATACCTAAAACCTCTCAGTTTAAATTACGATAACATTTTTTATGCCTTAGCATCCTCATCTAATGACTCCTTCTACCTTTGCAAACCGTAAAAATTCGAGTCATCAAGCCTAACATGACCTTAAAGTACACTATATCTAACATCACCCTCTAACCTCCACTGTGCATCCGGATCCTTATTCATAATCAATTATAACAAAATAGAAATTTCCTTCCCACTGTCATCAAGCTTAATTCTAGTTTTCATGAATTCAATTCAAACACTCAAATCCACTTTCAGGCAAAAGCAATTCAAACAGTATTAATTAATTTCCCAAATCATAAGTCTAAGGCATCCATTCCTTGGCTGAAGACCTGCTTCTGCTGATAGCATCGTATCCCCTACTATTCGTCCCTCTGCCAATGCAGCTGCAGCTACTTGCTGGGTGCATCACAATGCTTGCTGCTCGTTGGGTGCGTCACAGTGCATGCTGCTCATAGCTAGCAGCTACAGCTGCTGTGCTCCCTTGCGCTAGTAGCCACGTTGCCCACTACAAATTAGCAGGGCTGCCTCACGCCACAACGATAGTTGCTGCCTCTCCTGCTGCTTGTCAACTCCCTTGTTGAAATTCAATTTCTGTCCCCTTTTATTCTTTTTCCTCTTTTACTGCCACCTTGCACTGGTCTTTGGCTGTTCCCCTTTCATCCATGCCTCACCCTATTTATAGATTCATTTCTTTTTTCTCGTTCTCTCTTTTTTTTTTCCATTTTGTCTTGTTGTTCCATCATCCCCCTTTTTCCTCTTTTTTTTAATCCTCTGCATTCATAAATTTGCAATCGATCCCTCATGTGCCATTAATCAATTTATTAATCCTCCAATCTTGTTCATAAAAGTAAATATATATATATATATATATATATATATTACATCATCAACAAGTAATTACTTCAATTTGTCTTGATTACATGCTTAAATGGTAATGACTTATCAAAGTAGTCCTAAATGTTACAAGTACACTATCCCAGGACGGAGCCAGGTGAAGTACTCTGAAGCTTAAGTCAGGAATGACATAGAATTTGAGCAAAAGTAACATTAGTGTTAAATAATACTTACCCTTGAAGTACAGTAAATGACTTTATTTATAGTGTCTCTTATGGTAGGTGATTAGTTCTTAATTTGAGGATGACTTACATGTGTGTGGTCTTAAATTATAGGGCTCAGAGCCTACATATACTTAAAGCAAAATAGGCCTTCTGAACTCATTGAACTAGATAAGTTAATGCATTATCATGTCAGTTTTAGAAGTAATTTTCAACTTTTCATTGATCAAATTGCAAAATTAAAAATAGATTTTATCAATTTTATAAAATTTAAAAGTAAATTTAGACTTTTAACTTAAATTTAATATATACAAAATAATTATATCACATTTAATAAAATTAAATTTAATGAATGTTTAAATAAAAGTTTAAAAAGGGAAATTAATATTGCTCTTAGTCATAATAATTAGGGAGTCCTGGCCTATCATTTCATTTGCCACTTAAATGAAATAATAAAGGTATACTTTCTTTTTATTACGGTTCTTTTTTTTTTTATTTTTTACATAAAAATATTTGAAATTAAAATTAACAATAGATATTTTAATTGATTTGAATACTTATCATATAAAAATAGAAAAAAGAAAATATTTAACATTTTCTGCAAAGAAATTAAAGTCATTCCTCACCATTAAATTTGTCTAAACTGAATAAATTTGTTCTCCAAATTTTTTTATCGGTTTTGTTTTGAATTTTTAGAATTAAAAAATTGTCTCTTAAAAAAAATTACTTTTTTACCGTTAAATTTATAAAAATAAAATAATTCTACGCCTATAATTAATTTAAACTGAAAACTTTTTTCTCGATTGCTAAAAAAAAAAATGACATAAACAGATAAAAGTAAGTTTAAAATCTTGAATCCATGTCAATGTATAACAAATATCAAATAACAATCTTGGATTTTGTAGCGGGGTAGAAACAGGAAAACTGAAACCGCGTCCTGAAGACTTCGACGAGGGTCGCTTAAGCAAAAAACAATCTTTTAATCCTTAAATTTTTTTTTATTGTATTAAAAAGAATTTTTAAAATATTAATTAATTTTTTTTATATTCTTAGATTTCATATCAATGTCATTATTTATATGAATACGAATTATTTTTATTCCATAGCTTCGGAGAAAGCCTCCAACTCCGGCTTGGACTTTCATCTACTTGGAAGTACCAGTGTCCACGATCAAAATAAGTTAAAAATTAAAAATAAAAAATAAAAAAGTGGCTCATTGGATTGAGAGTTATGGTTCTTTCAGAGGGGACCGAAGCTCCACTTCTCTATGCCAATTGTCAAGTTGCACTTTAAAAGTTTATTTCGAAATTCACTTTTAAAATAAGTGTTGATTAGGTATATAAAAATTTTATTAAATATATTAATTTTGAAATGTTAAATCAGTATAATATTTTTATTTTAATTTAACTATATATATATATATATATATTACATTAAATATACTAAATATATATATATTTTTATTATAAAAAATTAATTAAAAATAAATAATTAATATTAATTCTTTAAAAAATGTGTACATTAACTAAATTATATATATGTTTAATTTTGTTTACAGTTGAAAGAAATTATGATTTTATTATCTATTGCTAATATTGTCAAAAAAAATTATTGCTATAAGGAGAAATGTAATAAAAAAATGGAAAATTTATAAATTACCATTTCAACTCTATTAACCGTATGTGATGTCCACAAGCTAAAAAGGGAACAATAATTTATCTTAACGTATATATTTTTTCAATTAAGGGATTTGATAATTCCCGATCGGGCAGAAACTGGAGGAGTGACGCACCAAATGCCTTTATGTACGTGTGCCTGCAAGAAAAGAACTAATTCCTAATCGGACTCAAGATAAGCATTCCAATGATTAAGTTAGAATCTGTAAAAATTTCAGTAGAGTAATTTTAGTATTGAAAAATACTTCCTTTGAAGTGTAGTAAATAATTCTATTTATAATTTCTGTGGTGATAGAAGTACATTCTATTATTAGGGGAATTACTTACATTTGTACAGAAGTGATTTTCCTGGATCAAAGCCTCATGAAATGGGCTTCATGGGCTTGACAGGTGAGTAGGGGGAGATTGGACTTTATCACTTGTCTCCCCTCCCGACTATCCGATCGGGTTAAAGGGTTAGAGCTCGTGATTACCCGTGTCCTTGGGTCGGGATGTGAATGAAATCCTCAAGTGACTTTAGATTCCCCCTCATTTTGTTCCTTCGGGAGAGCTATTCTCGGATGACGCTAATGAGGGTGCCTTTTCAGTGCCATGGTACTTATTTTTTATTACTATTTTAGGGGGAATATCGGAGGGAGCGACGTTTCGAGAACTATTCCCATTGCTTCATTTTTTGTAGCTGACATTAAATTATCACTTTAATTTTTTCAGTACCGTTTACAATGCCATTATTATAAGTATGGACTCAAGGGTGATGGCGCACCATTTTGGCATTTTCTACATAATTTCCCTCCTCGCGTCTTTTGCACATCAATTGGATTTGTGGGATTCCATTTTTCTGTTGAAACTCCGACATTTTCTTTTGCTTTACTTACCAAGTAAGTGTCTTCGCCTTTTATTTTAAATTTTAAATTTCTTCTTTTCATTCAAATCATGGCAACCCGCGAGGTAGGCTTAATTGTCTCCGGCAACACTATCTCCTCCTTTGGTTCTTCCTCCTCTTCCTCTAAGACTGACTTCGACCAAATGGTCGGAGTCGCTGAGGGCTCGACTGTGGCCTCTAGGTTAGATTTAGCCGCTCGCCACCAAATGTAGAACCCTTTAGAACATCAACACCCCCAAGTGTTAGGGTTGCCGAACAGTCATCTTTTGATCTAATAGGTTCAGCATCCACGCGTCCTAATATGCTACCTTCTTTTAAGGAGATTTTCGATGTACTCTCACCTTATCTGAGTCGAGATCAAGTAGAAAATCTGTTTAAGGTAGTGAATGTACATCTCCAGTTCATTCGGGAAAAATATAATATCTCAAATGACTTCTCCCTGACCGCATGTCCAAAGGATATGAGCCACAATTAGAGCCCTTTTCACAGTCAATTCTTTATTTTTTTAAAAAGTTTTTTTAAGTACGACATCCGTTTGCCTCTTGCTCCCTTTTATGAGAGTGTAAAGAAATCCATTAAAAGCTAATAGTTTTTTCTTATTTTAATTTTTATTATATTTTATTGATATTTTTAAAATTACTAAGCTCAATTATTTTGTAAATAATAAGCATTTTTTTTATTTATTATAATTTTTATTGAACTTTTAAATTTTATTATATTTTTTATTTTTAATATGCATAAACTTCAAATCCGTTTAAAAGAAATTGTGCTAATTTAATATAGTGTTGCTAAAAATAAAACAAATATAAAACAGTTATTTCAAAACTTAATAAAAAAGGTAAAAATCATAATATATGAGAAGTCCTGCTTATTGTTTTCTACATATTTTAAACTTAATATTTGATAAAATAAAGTTTTAAAAATTCAATAAACATAGAATAAAAATCATAAACAATTTACACAAAAAGGTCAATTTTAACGAATTGTTTTGTAAAGTTCCATAATTGAAAAGAATATATAAGTTTCATATTCTATTTGTCTATTTTTTTTTTAATTTTAGAGGCTAATTATTAATATGTTCATAGATTAAAGCATAATTAGTTCGGATAATAATATATAATTTTCTAAAAAGTTAATATTAATGCAAAATATATTTAAAGAATGAAACAGATTGAATAGAAAGTAACTTGCTACGTTTCTTAAAATAACGCTTAAGATTATTGAAGAAATTTTATAATTTTATAAATTGTCTATTTAAAGTGAAACAGATATTAATTATCTTATTTTCATCCTTTATAAATCTAATAGCTAATAACTCGGTGTAAATATTGTTTTTTCCATTTTACTTCTTGAGGTTCTTTTTTATGCAGACTTTATTAAATTTAGTACTTGATAGCGATCAGATAAAAAAAAGTATAATTTTAAATTTAAATTTCTTAAAATGGATATATTTTTACTTCTATTTTTTAAATATTATATTAAATTGTTTTATTTTTAAATTTTTAAAATGAAGATAAAATATTCTTTTTTGGGCAATTTTTAATCTAAATTTTTGGGGGTAAAAATATATCATCCAAAGAATTAAGTGCAAAAATAATTTATTTAGCAAAGTACACAATAAATTCTATTTATTTTAAAATTTTAACAATAAAAATGATAAAAAAATATTTTAATAATATTTATAAATTTTTAAAAAAATTTAAAGATAAAAATTAAATAACTTTAGATCAACTCTTTTCTTTTAAGTCAATAATGGTACTTATCAACTATACAACGCGTATGCTCGAGGAAAAAGGGAAAAACGCGTTCTGAATTCCGACAAACATTAATAAAAAAGGATACGGAAGCAAAGGAAATACAGCAAAAGTGCAAGGACATGAATGTAATTGATTACAAATGGAGTGGTTTTGCTCTGAGTTATATAGACCCATCATCTTTCCTAACTTCATTCAAAAGCTGTGGTGCGAGATTAATACAGAAACATGAGTTCTGTCAAAAATTAGACAGAGAGAAAGGGAAGGTTGGAGGAAATTAATGGAAGTGGGTGAGTAGTGTAAGAAGATTCAAAGTTTTGATTTTGGATTCAATCAAATTTTCTTACCTACTCCACCCATTCCATCCATTTCCTCTAACTTCTCTCTTTCTCAACCTTATGAATTGTAGAGAGAGAAAAAAGAGGAGAAAAAAAAGCATGAAGGAAAGGGAGGGCTTTGCTGGGAGTCATGGGTATGGGGGTATTGGGCAAAATTGCTTCTTTTATTTATTTTTAATAATAAAATTAGCAAAGTCATAATTTTTCCCAACACCTCCCATACCAGTGGTCTCCAGCTCTTTGCTCCCCTTCCTTTGTATGTCCTATTTTATTTTATCAAATCTGGTAAGTCAGATCTACTCTTTTACATATATAAGTATTTTTTTTTTAAATTTATTTTAACCATTTTTATATTAATGGAAGTGGTGTTCTTCCTTTCGTTGTTCAGATCCTTTCTTTATGTTCAAGGGCACCTAATTTAATATATTTATTTCATCAGATCTGTTGGTTTGTGTATGGATCTGAAGTTTTAAATTTAGGATGAACTATCATGGAGCAGAATTTGTGTCAATTGGAAATCTAAGTTATGAAATTAATCTCATCTCAATTTAAGACAGTTACGTTGTTGTTAAAAAGAAAAAAAAAATAAAAACAGGCGATTTCATAAAACTGCAGGCGGTTTAATTCACAGCTTGTTAAA
>CANXYI011578896.1:0-11030 GCA_948208565.1 Hura crepitans | reverse complement strand
ATAAAATATTCTGAAAAAATACCAGATGACCTCAGAAAATTCCGATTCCTTTTCCAACATACTAATTAGAATTTTTGAGGTTCAGGGTATGGTATTTTCGAGACCATCCGGGTACATTCCCGGGTCTCCAACTGTCCGAGTATTAAAATATTTTTATCTCCGGAATTGAAAGTTTATGACCTAAAAATAATTATTGGTTCTGCTAAAAATTTTAATTTCTTCTTTTTGACCCTCAAAGTTTTATGAACAATATGCCATTCATCGGACTCGAAATGATGACCCGCACCACGGGGAACATCAATCGGGTTCCGAATGCACTGTTCATAAGACGTCGACCGGCGGTCGTTACAGAATAGGTCATGACCTCTTTCAAATATATTTAACTAGCTAAAGAGTTAAACTCAATAGGTAGCATATCAAGAGAAGAATTCATATGTCTTAGTTGATATATGAATTTCAACCCAACTAGGATAGAGATTGAATTTACCCTTATGCAGGAGAGGTAAGGTTAGAAGGACGCTATTTGTTGTATGTTGTAACTCCTTATACATATAGGTAAGATTAACTTAGGTCAAAATCATTTTTTAAAAACATGACAATGTTACCATAGGCTGTCAACCTATTTAGACTAGGAATAGAGGTGGATGGTTAGAAAGGAATTCACTAGCCATCATATTAGTCAATGAAGAATTAAAGCAATTCCTAGCTCAGCTACTTGAAGCACATACTATAGCACTAATGAAATGATGGATGCTCAGTTAAATGCCATTGAAACTAGCCTAGGTATATGTAAGGATAAAGCCAATAAAGATAAAGGGAAAAAGATCAAAGAAGCTAATAATAGCTTCGAGGATATAGAGGACTATGTGAATGAAAAGAAAGAAAAAAAAGTTGAGGCTATAAAATAAGAGGCCATTGTGGAATTTAAATGGGTAATAAACATGTTAAAGAAGTTAGTCTACGGTCATAAAAGTACCACATTAGAAGATTTGAAATCATTTACTATATTTGGTGAAGTTGGGTTCTGAAGCAAATTTAAAATGCCCAAATTACCAAAGTTCAATGGGAAATGAGACTTTGAAATCCATGTTAGGCAATATGCTACAGTAATGGTACCATGGGTTTGAATGAAAAACAAAGCATGATTTTGTTTACTTTGTTATTAAAAGATGCACCCATAAAATGGTTCTATGAGCTAGATAAGGATACTACTTAAGATTGGACTAAGTTGCTTAGTGCGTTCACCAAAAATATGCCTTTAATACTAACATCAAAATTTCACTACATGTCATCAAGTTTACAAGGCAAAAATCAAATGAAATCTTTTCAGATTTCTTATTAAGATAGAGGAATAAGAGAGCTTAAATGTGAATACTACCCTTAGAAAAATATTAAGTAAGGATCATAGTGGAAAATGCCTTTTCATATATCTTTGATAAGCTATAATACCTCCCTTTGAAAACCTTTTTAGAAGTTTATGATGTTGTTCTAAGGGTCAAAGATATAGAGAGTCGGAAGAAACAAAATTGCAAAGGAAAATTGGAGTCTAATTCCCTCAAATAAAAAGTCAATTGATATACAAGCCATGAGAAACTATAAGTTCTCAGACTTAGGGAAACCATTGTCAAAGGTTTTAGAAAAGCTTCAAGAGAAAGTTCTCGTCACACCACTTAATCCTAGACCCCTCACCAAATCCCTTATCTACTAAATGGAACCTAAATGCTTATTACAATTATCATTAAGGCAAGGGGCATAACATTGATAATTGTACCCATTTGCTTCATGTGGTTTAAGACTTGATAGAAAATGGAACCTTAGTTGATCTAAGTAAGAACTCCTTTAGCACAAAGAGTAATCCCCTTACCAAATCATAATACAGCCTCATCTTCTCGAAGTGTCCTAGCCATTACTTAAGGTTGACTAAAGAATTCATACTAGACTCATTTGTTGAAGTAAGGATAAATCAAGTGGGAACATTACAGCTTAACATTTGGGATAGTGATAAAGAAAAAGAAATGGCAAATTTTTAGGAAGAAATAAGTGATGACAAACCCACTGAAGTAAATGGTGTCACTAGAAGTGGGAAGCTTTATAACAAAAAAGAGAAAGATAAGGAGGTAGGAAAAATTTGCCTTGCACTAAAAGAAGAAGAGGAAGATGTAGCTCTAAGGTAAATTAAGAAAACTAAAGTACATGCTAATATATGGGATTTCTTTACGACATCAAGAAAATTTAAAGAAACTTTAGTAATGAATTTAGATTCCATAGGTATTATGTCTACTTCTACACCTAAAAAGGTGGTCAATTCAATACTAAGCAACACTACAAGTCTTATTTCATTTTTTAATAAAGACCTCCCAATAGAAGGAAGGGATTACAATAAGCCCATTTGCCATGGTAGACGATAGATTTGTCATAAACATAATACCTTCCAAACTTATAGGAATCCTTTGCATAAAGATGGAAGACATAAAAGTATTTGACATGGTGATATGAGTTTATAATGATGCTAAACATTATGCAAAAGGATTCTTTACTACCATAGTAAAGGTAGGGCCAATAGAAAGTGAGGTTACTTTACCATCCTTAATATACTTATGACTTTTGCTTTACTTTTAGGCCATAGTTGGTTCCATAAACTCAGTGGAGTTCCACTTACATTTCACCAAATGATCCAATTCCCAATAAATAACAAGATAATGGAAATAAAAGCTTCCGTAATAAGATATGCCATTGCACATTTAAACTTAAGACAACCACCATTGGCAGGATTTAAAATGGATATGATATACAAGCACGAGATGGATCCTTATATGTTAAGTATCATGATAAAATGTGGTTTTTTTCTAGGAATGGGTCTAAGTAAAACTAGTAGAGGAATTCTTAATTTTCTAAAATTTCAAAAGAAAAACACAAGAGGGGAGTGGGATATCAAAAGTTAAATAAAGCATTGAAGCAAGGAAGCAAGTTAAATGACTTATTTATTAAAAATAGTCTTTGTACTATCTCACCCCAAACCTATACAAATCAATGGCATATTTAAACTTGGCTTTAAATCTTTGCAGATCTAATAACCAACCAAAAGAGAGAAGATGTGAAGTTGAGGGGCAGTAAGGAAGAGATTTTAAAGATAGAGCTCTTAACCATGGAAGATAAAAAACTTGAAGAAATAATGACTTCGAATATGATTGCTATCATATGGGATTTCACCTAAGATTTTGTAAATAATAAATTAAAAAATGTAATTAATGGTACATTAGATGATTTCCTTTTAGTGTTAGATTATTTTCATGATAATGCATTCAATAAAATGTCTTCTAATTTTGCTTATTTGTTTGACATCTTACTTAATGACACTACATGTGGTAATAACTCTTCAATAAGAATATTTAATATTAACATTATTCATATAACAAAATTCAACTTAGAGGACAAATAAAACCCCAAAATCATATGACTAGCATATGATTTAACTGATGAAAAGAGCAAGTCCATAAAAGAGATCTTGAAGAAACATAAAAAGGTGTTTGCATGGTCTGACAAGCATGGAATAAATCAAGATATAGCCTAACATTATTCCCACCTTAACCTAATGCTAAACCTATAAGACAAAAACTTCAAAGGATTAGAACTAAATGGGCTAGAAAAATCAAAGATGAAATGAAGAGGCAAATGAGGCTAATAGTGGAATTTTTCACTAGGGTCGCCAACATAGCACTAGTACTTAAAAAGGACGATTGTGTGACACCTTTTAATCGGTCTAGTCACTGGCTAGTTGTTGAGTGCGACTAAGAAGTACACGCGTATCGAGATATCTAAACTTTATTATACGATTACTTGTTATAAAACATCCTTATTAAATATTTCACTTGTGAAAATACAAGTTTTCAAAAACTTTTCAAATCGAGTTACATATTCAAATATTGAGAATCCTTATGCCAAGATTTTGGAAACATAATAGCTATATTGGGCATTATCCTAAATTTTTTTGAATAGTAACCTACACAATAAAAATACACTTCTATATCATTCACACACATCCATAACTTCAGGTGATCCTTTGATCACTCCAACAACACATAAACACAAAATCAAGATATCTTAACCTCAAGAAGAGATATCATATAACATCACACAAATATTAATGGTTTAAAAGTTCATAGACTTAAAAATCCAAAAAAATAAACTCTATTATAGCTTTGGCCCATTTCCCTTGTATTTACAACATTAAGTTTAACCTATACATCACATAACTACATCACACTTACATTATCATTACTAAATTAAATATCCTCTCTTGATAAGCTTGATGTCTTAAGACTTAATCTCAAAATGTCTTCTTACCTACACATCACAAATAAAAGACACGCAAAGTGAATGCTTAGTGGCATAATCAAAACAACTTATGTTAAAGCCATTATTAAAATGTCATGTATATATAGTTAATATTCTTGCATAAAAAAGTAAATATCTTTCATGACATTTATAAAAATCAAAACATGTAATAATGTGATAGTAAAACATTCATTATGCTCATGTATATCCATAACACATGTATAACATGTATACGATCAAGAATAAATCATTTATCGCAAGCAAATAGACATTAATTCACGCTTTGCATAAAATTGCCATTTTCATTGATATAACACACATTATAAATTGAATTCCATGTTTGCTTCATTCTTTTAAGCCCATTTTGGATAACCATAAAACCTATGGATAACAGGATCAATATTATGTAGTGGCCCACAATTTGGACTTAATGGGTGTTGCACCAGCATGGAAAAGGTGTACAGCACCAATCTAGGGTTACATGGCAACACCCATATGTGAATGTGCAGTGGCCCCTATAAGAGCTTACTGCAGTTACACCTTATGGATCCAAAGATCATAATGTAAATTAGTGGGTAAGACATATGGTGAACCCTTAGATAACACATTCTAGGCATAGAAGTACTTGAGCAACTATTATATCTCCCAGTTGACTGGTCAACCTATCCATTTCTAGGTCGTTGCATCACATGGGCCAAAATCAATATGTTTTAGTTTCACCCTCTTAATTAAGCTTATATAGATTTTAAGTTCCTTGTTTTAGCCATTAAGTGGCTAAAATTGGACAATTACATCAAAAAACTCATTTTAGCAATCATGCACACCTTAACATGCATTTTAGTCACATTTATGCCATATGCAGCATAAACCACCATTTTCATCTCATTTATTGTTTGTCACTACATATTTGCCATTTAACATTCATTCCATGGCATATGTTATCAAAGATACAATATGCCTCAATGTCCATCAAGTCACGCAAAATATGGCATAACTTAGTGTTAAACACCTCATTTAGGTTTATTATATGTTTAAAACCCATTTTGGCCTTGAACTTTATCCATATGTAATTTTAATCCTATTTATCATTAAGCACAATGAGTATGACATGCATGAACACCATTTCTATTTCAAAGGTGACATTCGGCTATGCATACCATGCATGTATAAATGTCATTAGCAATCAACACAATATACATGGCCATAAATCACATATTACCTACACCTAAAATCAATCACATAACTTACAATACAAGCTTACATAGCAAAAGAGACCATTCAGCCATCTAGTCTCACACCCTTTATTTCAACATTTCTTTCATCATAATACATATTAATTAGGTGCATTTTATTACATACTTGCTCACATCACTAAAAAAATATAACATTCATGTATTATGGGCATACTAACACTTACATGTGACTTTACATATTACTATGTAATGCCATTTCAAAAGCCTACCACATTCTCATATTTAGACATCAAGTAACGTATGTCATTCCAATTTACACTCAAGTGATACACACAAAAGATTGGCCTTATCATAAATTTTGGCCAACCTATATATTATGGCCACCAACACCATTCAAGCCTTACTCATGATTTAAAACCCACTTAACTTGTAATACATCATGTTTGATTCTCATTAACATGCATAATCTACCTCAATTTTCTATGATATACTTATCATTCACAATAATACACATATTAAGAATATTAAATTCCATAAGCATTTCCATGCTTCCAATCATTCCAACCTATGTCAATTATATCAAATAACATCATTTTAGGCATTAATATGCTTAATTATCTCATTAAGCACAAAACACCTCATTTTATCCATTTAATGTTCATTATGGCATTTTAAGCATAATATAGGTTTCCTATGACTTCTAAACAATTTTCATAATCTAAATTAGATTTTCACACATTATGTAGGCCTCATAAGACAATAAATGCCATACATGCATTATAATTAGCATTTATTGCATTTTTCCCATTTTAAGCATAATATGGAATTTAATGCCCTTAAGTGAAATTACATAATTTCTTTTGATTACACATATCGAAGATTTTGTAATGTAACCTTGAGGTCCATCTACACCTTCAAATTCCTTTTGCCTTGGTTTTTGTTGAAAGTCCCTAACATAAAATTAAAAAAATCTTGTAAAAATCATAATAAATAAATCAAAACTCAAAAATGAAATCTAAGACCATAAAAGTGCTAGGCACTCGTAGAACATGAGAGCACTCAAAGTATTTTTCAATTAGGCAAAAATGTGCTTAAAAGGAGGAAAAGAAAATGAAAAGGGGGAGGAACCAAGAGAAGCCACCGGCTTTTATAGAGAGAAAAGGAAGGAGTGGAGAAGAAAGAGTTGATCATTTTAATTTATTTTGACCATATTTATATTTCTAAAAATAATTATTTTTATTCCCATTTTTCTCCTTTTTTCCCTCTTATTTTCTTCCACTTTAAAGCCCAATTAATGTCAATTTTATTCATAAAAATTCACTTTTATTATGCCCTATAATTCTCTAAAAATTAGAGCTCGAAAAATGAGAAAAATCGATTAAAATCACTAGTTTTAATATTACCTAATTTTCGTAAAAATACTTTTCGAAATCTAAAAATTCCAATTCTAGTGCTAATGGACTAATTAAAATTTTTAAGTATCAAGTTGTATAAATCTCAAAATTTTCTTAGCAACTTTTATATATGTTATGTTTTAGCTAAAACTATGTTACTCTTCATGTGACACTACCGTAAAACTTTTAACCACCTAAACGACCTCGTTTTGACATCAAATTTCACTCATAATTATTTTATAATTAATACTTCCATTCAGTAAGATTTGTGTCCCTAGCCTTGGGAAAATACTATTCACGTCTAGGGAAGTACTATTCATAACATCGGCATTTTTTGGGTGTTATATTCTTCCCCTCTTAAAAACAAATGTTGTCCTCAATATTATCTCATTACCTAATTCAATAAATATGGATATTTTTCTTTAATATGATCTTCTGATTCCCAAGTAGCTTCTTCTATCCCATGGTGTTTCTGGAGAACCTTTTCTAAGGGTACTGCTTTATTCGGTAGTTCCTTCACCTCTTTGTCTAGAATCCTCACTAGTTCTTCTTCATGACATAGTTCGAGATTAACCTTGATCTTCTCCATTCTTATCACATGTATAGGGTCTAATCTATATCTTCTAAGCATGGAAATATGGAAGACATCATAGATCTACTAAAGTTTTAACGGCAAAGCTAGTCTGTAGGTTACTGGTTCCACATGTTCTGTGATCTTATATGGTCTAATAAACCTAGAAATTAACTTCCCTTTCTTTCTAAATCATAGAACCTTCTTCCAAACCTTGAGAAATACCTTGTCTCCCACCTCATATTACACCTCTTTTCTCTTTAGATCTGCGCAGGACTTCTATTTGTCAAAAGCTACCTTTAACCTCTCTTTGATGATTTTTACCTTTTCTTTTGCATCTTCTATTAAATCTAATCCCATGAGCTTAGTTTCATTGAGCTCATTCCAACATAAAGGTGTTCTGCACTTTCTTCTATATAAGGCCTCATAAGAAGCCATACTTAGACTTGCTTGATGGCTATTATTATAGGCAAACTCAGCTAAGGACAAACATCGATCCTAGCTTTTGTTAAACTCTAATTCATAACTCCTTAACATATCCTTAAGAATTTGGATGACCCTCTCGGATTATCCATCAATCTGCAGATGGAATGCTGTACTAAAGCTCAATCGAGTACCCAAGGCATTATGAAGTTTCTTTCAAAACCTCAATATGAACCTTGGATCCCGATCCACTATAATCAAAGATGGCACTCCATACAATCTAACTATCTCATCCATATATAGCTTTGCTAGCTTCTCGAAGGAGTAGTCCATTCTCACTGGTATAAAATGAGCACTCTTAGTCAAATGATCCACAACCAACCAAACTAAATCACACCTGCTCCTTGTCATAGGTAACCCAACCATGAAATCCATTGTGACTCTATCCTATTTCCATTTTGGAATTGCTATTAGATGAAACAACCTAGAAGGAACTTGATGTTCGGCCTTTACTTGCTAACAAGTAAGGCATTTGGTCACATACTCTAACACAACCCTCTTCATACCTGGCCAATAATAAGAAAGCTTCAAATCCTGATACATTTTAGTGCTACTAGGATATATCACATAAAGAGCACTATAAGCTTCTTGCAGAATCTTCTTCTTCAACTCTTCTACATCTGGCACACAAATTCTATCATGATAATACAAATAGCCTTCCCCCTTAATCTCATACTCTATCAGCTTCCCTTCTTAGATAGCACTTATGATACTCATCATCCTCTGATCATCTCTCTAATAATCCCTCACTTGCTATAACAAACTAGGCTTGACTTGTATCTCAGGTAACAAGGCACTATCACCTACGAGTTATAATCTGACATTTATGGCTCTCATGACTGCCATGAACTTCCTGCTAAGAGCATCAGCCACTACATTGGCCTTCCTTGGATGGTAATTAATTAGGCAATCATAATCCTTAATTAATTCCATCCACTTCCTCTATCTTATGATCCGTGTAGATGTAGCACTTCTCCCCATATAAATAATGTCTCCAAATCTTTAGAGCAAACACAATGTCTATAAGCTCCAAATCATGAGCAGGGTAATTCTTCTCATGTGGCTTTAAATGTCTTAAAGCATCAAAAATAACCTTGCCATCCTATATAAGAACACACCTTAATCCATTGTGAGATGCATCATTGTATATGATGAATTCTTTTCTCAAAACTAGCTGCATAAGAATCGGAGCCTTTATCAACTTAGCCTTGAGCTTATCGAAGTTATTCTAACACTTGTAGTCCTATACAAACTGAACATCCTTCCTTAATAACCATGTCATAGGGGTAGCTCTCAATAAAAATCCTTTGACAAATTGTTTGTAATACCCTACCAACCCTAGGAAACTCTTGATCTCAGTGGTGTTCCTAGATGGCTTCCACTCCATCATTACTTCTATCTTGCTATGATCAACTCATTACCTTCAGCTGATTCTATATATCCCAAGAAAGACACTTCACTTAACTAAAACTCACACTTATTGAGGTTGGTATATAGCTTTTCTTCTTCCAGAATTTGAAGAAATGTTCTCAAGTGATGTTTATGCTTTTCCTTGTTCTTCAAGTAAACTAGAATGTCGGCTATGAAGACTACCACAAACTGGTTGAGATAAAGCTTGAAGACCCTTTTTATCAGGTCTACGAATGCTATAGGAGCATTGGTAAGCCCAAATGGCATTACCCAAAACTCATAATGACCATACCTCATTCTAAAAGCTATCTTCACCACATCTGATTCCTTCACTCTCAACTAGTAGTATCCGGATCTCAAATATATCTTAGACAACACCCCAGCTCCTCTAAGTTGATCAAATAGATCATTAATTCATGGTAGAAGATACTTGCTCATGATGGTCACTTTATTCAACTACTAGTAATCAACACATAACCGAAGTGAACCATGCTTCTTCTTGACAAACAAAATCGGTGCTCCCTATAGTGAAATACTCGGTTTGATAAAACCCTTGTCTAGCACTCTTGCAACTAAAGCTTTAACTCTTTCAATTCTGTTGGTGATAAGGCACTATAGACACTAGAATAGTACCAGGAAATACCTCAATACTGAACTCAAGCTCTCTCTCTGGTAGCAAACCGATAATTCTTTCGAAAAAAATCCATAAACTCAGTAACAATAGGTATGCTATTAACATCTAGCTCCTCTATTCTGGTGTCAAACACATAAGTAAGAAATGCCTAACAACCCTTCCCTATCAACCATATAGTAGTAACCGCAAATATCAAATTAGATAAGAAATTGATTCTCTCTTCAATGACTATGATTTTAGACTTATCATCAGCTTGAAGGGTCAATATCTTATGCTTACAGTCCAAGTTTGCTTGATATTTGGACAACCAGTTTATTCCCAATACCAAGTCAAAATTATCAAATGGTAACTCTAAAAGGTCAGCAAGAAACTAATGGCCTTGTATTCTCAAAGGGCAGTCTCTATAAATTCTATTAATAACCACATGCAGGCCTATTGGGTTGCTAACCATGATTTCTAAGTCAAGAGGTTCTAAAACTAACCCCCGATCCTGTACCTATTATATGCATACATATGAGTGTGTAGACCCCAAATCAATTAATGCTAAAATAGGAGAGTCAAAGAGGAGAAAAGTACTAGCTATAATGCTTGGCTCATCCATATCCTCCCAAGCTCTAATGGCATACTGACGGGCAAGTGCTCTTTGCTTAGATTAGGACTTTAATTTGCCTCTCTAAGTTCCCTCTATTCTCTCTCCTCGACTACTCCTTTGGCCTTCAATCTATGTAAATGTTGATCTCTGACCCATACTCTATCCCTTAGGACAATCTCTACTAAAATAACCCTTCTATCTATAACAAAAGCACACTCCTGGCATGTTTATCCAACATTCCCCCTGTGCCACTTGGAATATATCGGACACTGAGGAGCTAGAACCTTCTTGCTCACTGACCCTAATGTAGAAGTAGCCTAAGACTATGGCTATCCTGTTTTCCCTTTACCACTCTAAGCCAATTTTTGTAACTAGCCCTACTTCTGAGATTACTGAGTCAAACTGGATTGGAATCCCT
>CANXYI011578893.1:0-12169 GCA_948208565.1 Hura crepitans | reverse complement strand
ATTCATAAAATATTCTAGAAGCTTCCAAAAATTCCCATTTCGGTCCCTAAAATCCTCAATTATAGTCACTAAGACCCTTGAAAAATTTCAGTCCAAAATTCCATCGAAAACAAAAATCACTATTCACCCTAGACTGGATTTAAACTTCAAAAATTCATAAAATATTCTCTGTTTCACTAAAAATTCTCATTCCAGTTTTAAAATTTCTAAATTAATGAGACTAAGGTTCATACAAAATTTCAAGTCAAAAGTCAAATGTTGACTTTTTGACACTATTCACAACTAGAATAAAATATTCAAAAAAAACCAGCTGACCTCAGAAAATTCTAATTCCTTTACCATCATACTCAGTGGAATTTTTGAGGTAAGGATATAGTATTTTCGAGACCATTCGGGCACATTCCCAGTCTTGAGGCTGTCCCGGTCCAAAATCTTTTTATCTCCATAAACAGTAGTTTATAACCTAAAATGAATTATTAATTTTGCTAAAATTTTTAATTCATTCGTTTTCCCTATTTTCAAGCCCGTTAAAGTTTTATGACCAATATGCTAGTCATCGGACTCAAAATGATGATCCACACCACGGAGAATATCACTCGAGCCCACACAGCACTGTTCATAAGACTTTGACTGTTGAGCATTACAATTAGAACCGGATTGGAAATCGGACCTAACTACCAATTATATCATGGTTTGACCGGTTCAACCGATAGAACTGAATTTTTTATTTTTTAAAGTAAAATCATTTATAAAAAAATTTAATAACATAATATGAGTAATACATGTTAAATAAATTGTACAAAAATAATAAAATGAGTAAATAATTAGTATATATAAAAATAAATTTAAAAATAATAATATAATAAATTATTATAAAATGAAGGTATCAGAATTTATTTATATAATAAAATTTAGAAAAATGTTCAATAAAAAATTTAATATGTTTCTATTCTATTTTATATAATTTTTATGATTTATTAATTAAATAAATTTATTAAAATAGTTATACTTAAAATATCTAACTATTGATAAATTAAAATATAATTAATTGAATAAATTTTATTATTAATATTCTTAAATTACTTTTAAATCATAAAAATAACTTAAAAAATACTAAAAGAAAAATTATAAGTCTAAAATAATGTAAACAAAAAAAGCTAAAATTGTAAAATTTTTAGTTCAATCCGATTTTTTATAATTTCTATTTCTGATATTGAACTGGACCAAATCAGCTTTTGATTCTCGATCGAATTGGTATGACCGATCAATCCAATCCGATTTTAATAACTATGGTATATATAGTATTGTCAACCCTAATCCCAATGTAAGGTGGGGTCACATTAATAGAAGAAAGAATATTCTCTACATGTGTACAGATTCTTTATTCCATTTTATAAAAAAATATCTTTTCTAATGGGCGTGGGTTTAGGTCTCCATGTAACTTACCATTTTAAGTTTGGTTCAATTTTGTTCTTCAAAATTAAATTTTTAGCCTAAGAGATATACAGTGGTCCATAATTTTCATTAATTTGCAAAAAAATTTTCAGCCTTCCATACTCAATAGGCTTGCAAGAAATAAAAGAGAATTTAGAAACATGTGATTTTATTTAAATGAAGACAATGATATCAAAACTGGTTCTACAAAGACTGGGGAAAAAAGTTAATCAAGTGTCATCCCATGTGTCACAATTGGATTCACAAATGACAACTGAAAATATAGCTTTATATAAACTCATGAATCAATTGCAATCACAGATTTATGAGCTGCATAACCAATTGATGACTATGATCAACTAGCAAAATTATGATCCGAAGTTCTAGGCAAAAACAGCTGAGATTGGCAAGCTTAAAGCTTAATTGGCAACTCTTGAAAAAGATGTCAGTGGCAAAGCTCATCTTTACAATCCCTTTGGTTTTTCATCCTCAGCCCTTTTACCATTTTCCCAACAACCAAGTTATTCACCCATTTCACCTTCCTAGTCATCATTGGAAGATTTAGAGCGCCTTGATCTTTCTCATGACCTCTTCAAAAAAGAGCTCAAAGCTGAAAAGTTTCCAATGACCCATAAAAAATTAACTACCTTACCTCAAAAGCAATCCTCCTTAAATATTCAAAAGACAAAAACCCAATTGTCTTCAAAAGACAAAGATAAATAAATTCTTGATGTATAGATGATCCAAAACCCGAACTTAATCACTTCCTTTTTAGACCAAGTCGGACAAGCTATAACACATATCTAAATTTTTTATTAGCCTAATAATCAAATCTCTTTAACAAAAACAAAAGACTCGGAAGCTCTTTATGATTTTAATGAAGACCCCAAACATTTTCCTGAAGCATTCATGGTTGATGAGACCCCTCAAAAAACTGGCACAAATTCATCAGGCATTGCATGCACATCAGGTATTGGTCTTTCAGTTAAAAAAGAGTAGCCTCCTTTTCAAGAATATTTCACTGAAGATCTAGATGAAGGAATGGAAAACTACACCTTCACAAAAACTACAACACCACAATTTAATGTGCAGGCCTGTGGTTTACTTTTCGTGACATCCCTCCTCATCAATGGAGAGATAGATTACAAGAATTTTATGTCTAGCTAAAGCTATACACAAAAAAAATTGTTGCTAATTTCTCTCAAATCCTCCAAGAATTTACATCAAGATTTATAGGCCTTTTGAGAGATTGTTTGTCAAATTAGATGTATATAAAAAGTTGAAGTTTTACCAATATCCAGGTATTGTTCATGTTCTTAATTTCATTTATAAAGAGTTTATTAGAAAGCTTGGCCAATTTGATGAAACCTTTACAGATGAATTTTTCAAGATAAATTGTTGCTTTTTGAACCAGAAAAATCTTGACAGACCTTATTACAAAATGAGCAAAAGACTCTATGTTCTTAGAGGCATGAATGATCCTAACCTTAAACAAGGTTTTCCAACCTCAATTCTAGAGGCCCTGTGAGAATAAGCCTTGTATCTAATGAGAGAATAAGGAATCCAATTAAACACTCTATCTCTTAGAGAAATATATCAAAAAGTGCTCACAGCATTAGACTAGCTATGCAACCAGCAAAAGCTTGTCCAGGAATTAATGGAAAGAAGCATAGATCTTTCCTTTAAAGCTATTAGTAGAAGACCTAATCTGTCCATCAAATGTGGAGAAAATAAATGCACTTGCTCCTATGGGAAAAAGAAAAAGCACTTCAGGAAGTTGAAATTTAGGGACACCTATTATAAGAAGCGAAAAAAATGGAAATACTTCAAAAAAAGGAAGAGTAGAGGGGAAAAAAAGCATATAAATGTTATGTCTATGGTAAAAAAGGACACTATACAAGATAATGCGCAAATAAAACGAAGAAAGCGGCCATGGTTATTCAAAAGATTAACCAGACAATCTCAGAAGACATTGGAGATGTAGATGTGTAATCAATCTTTTCACTCGATGATGATATTCATTCTCAAAGTCCTTTTGCAATTCAATTTTCAGATTCTGAGTATGATACAGACTCAGAAGAAAATACTAAAGATGAGAACAAAGAACAATATAATGGTATTTATTCAATTGAATGAACAGAACCTCCAATTTTGGCCCTTTCCCAACAACCAGTCCTATTGTTTTCAATTTATATTTACCAGCATAAATATGCCACACCTATAAAGGTAATTGCCTTTTTTGATACTGGTGATCACCTTACTATTATGAATCCAAACATCTTGTCCTTCGATTGTTGGAAACTATCCAGATGTCCTATCAAAACAGTAAGTGGAAAAATTTTCCATACAAAGCTTAAAACCAAGAATCCTATCAAAATTTAACTGTTCCTAAAATATTTTATTTGGACAACAGTCCTATGATCAAATCTTCTTGGAAGAGATTTAGTCTTGGGATTTGATGTATATTGCAAGCTCCCAAAATTGTCCATTCTTCCTACTGGAATCAAGTTCAAAAGGTACTTCTAACCTTTTACCAACACCGCTTCATTATTCTCAAGCCAAAGCACTGAAATCATTGGCCTAAACCAAGATTTCATTGACATGTTTCATAAACATTATTGTGCAAACTCACTCTGAGTTCATCAACAAACACCCTTCTCCTTTATGGACTAGACTATAATTTTTTTATCACTTTGCCTTTTAAACAGAATGAAAATATTAATCCAACTAAGGCAACCCATCCGAGAATGTCTCCAGAGGATTAGACCTTGGCCAAAATAGAGTGTATGCAATTGAAGGCCCAAGGCCTTATAGAGCCCACGAAATCCAACTGGGTTTGTTAAGCCTTTATGTCAATAAGAGGTCTGAGCAAATTCGGGGAAAGAAAAGGCTTGTAATTGATTATAAGCCTCTCAATTATTTTCTAAAAGATGATAAGTATCCCTTGCCAAGGATCATGACTATGTTTTCCCATCTTTCCCATGCCAAGGTATTTTCAAAGTTTGATCTTAAGGCAGGATTTTGGCAATTAGGGATACATCCCAATATCAGTATAAAATAAACTTTTGCATCCCTAACCACCATTACCAATGGATGGTTATGCCTTTTGGATTAAAGGTTGCACCCTCATTATCTCAAAAGGCCATGATTCGTGTCTATGAGCCATTCTTATCTTCTGTATTAATCTATATTAATGACATCTTTTTATTCTCTCTAGACATAAGTACCCATAATGAATTACTCAGATAATTCATTGATCTAACCTAGAAATATGGAATCATGCTTTTTCCCTTAAAAATACAGCTAGCAAAATAAACCATTGAATTCTTGGGAATGCAATTTAATGATGGGACTTATCAACCACAACCACATATAGGGACAGCCCTATTAAAGTTTCCTGATAGTAACCTCACACAAAAAGAGGTTCAATAGTTCCTTGGAATAGCCAACTATGTCAAAGACTTTATTTTCCACTTCAACACTATAGTACATTCGCGACATGTCGTGCTCAAGAAGAATGTCCCTACCTGGTCTTTTACACAAACAACAGCTAAAAAAAGTGGTTCAAAACTTACCACCACTCCAGATTCCATCCACAGGAAAAAGAATTTTGCAAACAGATGTTAATGATCAATTATGAGTTGTTATCTTACTCGAGGAAAAAGACAATGAAAAAAGAATATGTGGGTACACCAGTGGAAAATGTAAAGATTCAGAGTGTCACTATCATTTTACCTTTAAAGAAATCCTAATAAAAACTGGGATCAAAAAATTCATTTCTATCTCATTGGTCACAACTTTACAGTTGTCATGGACTATTCGTCCTTTCTAAGGATGTTAGAATTCAAAGGAAAAACAATTTCTCATCCACAACTTTTGAAGTGGAAAGAATGATTTAGCATTCACCTTCAATGTAGAGCATATAAAAGGAGACCTTAACCTCATCCCAGATTTCTTATCAAGATAAAAAAATTTCAATCTCATTACTACAACAAGTGAAATTCCCAGAATCCTCATGGCAAGTTCAAGCAGTTCAAAAAGACCAACCTCTGAATATATGATTGCAATAAACAAGCAGTCTAGACTACCAACTTGCACAGTCACATAGCCAAAACAATCCAAAACTGGGCTAAAAATAATCTTTTCCAGTACCTAGCAAACATCCAGCAAAAATTCCCCTTGAACCTAGGTCATGCCTTTATTCACACCTCTATTTTTCACCGAGACTACCCTTGGTTTATTGTATATAACTTTTCCAAAACTCATCCTAAGTGTTCAAATGAAATATGACTTTTCTAGTGTCTCTCAATCCTATACTATCGTGCAATTTGTCTTTCTCTTATGGATCTTCTCCATATACTTCATGATGAAGCCTATGAATCTTCCCCTCATTAGCAATTTCTTGAATAGTATTCACCATTATCATGGTGGAGGAAGCAGCTCTTAAAGACTGTCCATGAAGAGAACCTATGGAACAAGCCAAAAGAAGTCGACTCTCAATATACAACAATCTTCATATTCCATAGGCCTTACTTTTACAATACTGAGCGACAGCTGCTATGGACTCAAATTCAAGCATTCTATTGGAAGACATTTTCAATGCTCCACCCTTTTAGGGAAGATACTCAAGAAAAATTAGAACTCATAAGCCTCTTGTGTGAACTCAATAATTTTGACCCATGGCTACAGTAGCACTTATCCTCTGCACCTCCTTAGGCCCAAAAGAGGATTGGAATCATCGGGTAATCCCAGCAGAATCTACTCATATGTACAAGAAGTTTTTATTGTTCCTGGGCCTAACCTTGCCTTATAAGACTCACAGGATCTATGGGACTTTGAAGAACCTAGCCTATATCATTTTGATCTAGAAGATATGAACATGTCACCATCCCATAGACTAATCAATAAGTGACAAGACATCCGAGACAAAGAAAAGTTAAGATGTATTATTAAAGTTTTTAACCTTTGTGTTGTAAAAGATAAGATTCTCTCTAGTCATAAGGGAATCTTATCCCTGCCTATTACTTTTAGTCTTTTCCTTGTCTGTCACTTTGTAATGTGGCATCTTATCTAAAATATAATCTTATTCTGAGTGTCCTATATGTTTATCCTTAAAGACTTATATATAGAGCCTTTGCAAGATAAAGGAGGCAGAACCAGTTTTGGTATCATTGTCTTCATTTAAATAAAATCGTGTGTTTCTAAGTTCTCTTTTATCTCTTGCAAGTTTGTAGAGTATAGAAGGCTTAATAAGAAGATATGAGATCATTAATGCTATGATCTTCAACTAAGTTATAAGAACTAAGATAACATGCAGACTCTCAATTTAAGGTTGAGAAATGAGCTAGCTAGTCATAATTGTCCTTATGATTTAGTTAGGGCTCTCGATGTATTATAAATATCACCATATAAATAGTACACTATTTAAAATATAGAAATTAAAATTAAAACTAAAACTAAATAAAAATAAAGAAAATCAAATAAAAATAGACTAAAAAAAATTGACTGCTGAAACTAAATTAATTGAAAATTATCATATATCATCCAACAAAAATTAATAATTATAAGAATGAAAAAATTCAAATATTTTTAAATATTTAAACTTCAAGGATTTCATATGGTTAATTTAACTACTTATGCACTTTACATAAATTTGTTTTCATAAATTATCTTTTAAGAAAAGAAAAAGAAAAACTTTATTTCAAAAAAAGGAAAAAAGAAAAAGGAAAAAGGAAAAACTTGAGGTATGCATAGCCACACTGACGAGTTGTTGAGCCCAACAAACCGTATGTTTAAATTTAATGAAATTTTGAAGCTAAACCAAATTATAATATAATGATAAACGTTATAGGCAACTTTTATTTATAAAATATAAATTTTAGTTTATGCAAAATTAAAATTGAAAAAATATTTGAAATTATGTGTTAATACTTATGAAAATTAGAAAAAAGTAGCTTCAATTAATTTTTTAGAATTAGATTGTTTATATATTATGAAGATTTAAAATAATCAAAACCATGTAATTTTATCACCTTTTAAGATATTTTTTTTCAAAATTTAAAAACTATTATTTTAAAATTTAATAATTCTAAATAGATGTCGTAAATGGACTGAGTCATAAATAGGTTGTTATATAGAAGTGATAAATAGATTGAGTTAATAATGGGTCGAGTAATTTATAAATTGAACTTACAAGTAGACCCAAACGAGTTGGGTCACGAATAAATCCGTTTAACTTATTTATTTTTTCACTTATTATTTTATAATTTTTTTACTTAATTATTTCAATTATATTAAGTAATAAAAAATAATTATTATTACTATGAAATATAACTAATATTGTCAAATTTAAAAGAGTAAAAAATAAGTAGAGGGGATTAATCTTTTTATTGATTTTGTATATTATTTTATGCTATTCATGAAATTATTAAGTAAATTAAAGGCTGATTTTATATTTATTATTTTTCAAAAATTTTAATTTATATATCTTATTTAATTTTTTAAAATAATTTATTTATATTGAAACTTAATTTATATGATATCTAAAAAAAATATTTTTTTATAATAATCAATAATGCGACTACTAAATGCTATTATTAATATTTTTGGCTTTAAAGATAATATTAATAATGAAATAAAATGATTTTATTCATTAAATAATTAGCTATCAATTCATTTATGGCGAGTTGTTTTGTATTTTCATATTTGAAAGATATATGAATTAAATGGGTCATGTAAGCCAACCTATAATTTAATTCATTTGTTAAATTAAATTTTCTTTAACTAAATTTATATTTTTTTTAGATCACATTAGTCGGATCGTATATAAATTATTTATAAAGCGGGATGAGTATCAAATAAAGTTTTATCAAATCTAATTCCAAATCTTCAATTTAAAATTAAAATCGAAATTATTGGATCAAAATTCATAAAAAAAAATTAAATCTTATTTTTCAGAGTTAGATTTAATCCCACAATAACAATTAAATTTAAGATAAAATCGGTTTGATAAAAATAAAACCCGCTCCACGTTCCATTGGAGTCTCGGATCTCGAAATCGGATTCGAACGTTCTCGGGACAAAACACCCTTTTAATAAAAGCCAGCTTGTTTCACAAAAAAAGAAAAAAAAAAGCTAGCTCTGATATGACGTGACGTGCTTTCACTGGTGATTTTAATTCTCTCTCCTATTTTTATTCGTTGCTTTCTTAATGAATAAAAGTCCCACTCATCAATTTTCCAACCACAACATCGCCAATTTTCTATCCTCTTTTCCTTACTTTCCCACTCCCCAAACACAACCTTACTCTCACTCTTTCTGCTCGATTATTCAATCAATGCAAGCAAACAGTCTCCGCCCTTTGGAAAAGTAAATTCGGAGCATTACCAGGAATACATTTATCATACGAGAAAATGTCTGGCCCACCGCGAGGCCGGTCCACGAACATCGCCGAACCGGAAAACAAGCAGCCGCAAATTCCGGCGAAGAAAGCTGAGAAACCGCGGAAAATTGGGAAAGTGGCGTCCACAGTTCTGAGACAGAAGTCGATGAACGGTTCGTGCTCATCGGACGTCTCATCGGACTCGTCGCACAGCCGTGCTTCGTCGTCGTCGTCATTGCCGTTATCGTCGAGAGGTAAAGTCACGACGGCGGCGGCGCGGCGGAGTGGGGTGGTTCGAAGGAAGCAATGTGAGCTGAAAATTGATAAGGAGGAAAAAACCGGCGGTCGTGATGACTTTGTGGTGGTGGAGAGTGGCAATGTAGTTGGTGGAAATAGTGGTTTAGTGGATAGAGCTGATTGCTTGGAATTTAAGAAAAGGTGCGCTTGGATTACGCCCAGTTCTGGTAAGTTAAAGATTTTTTCTTTTTCTTTACTTTAGTGTGATTTAAGAAAGCTGGAGAATTGGGAAATTTTAAAGGTCAAGTGAAGAATATTTGTATTTTTTTTGATTTAGTTAAATAAGCGGGGAAGGATAAAAATGCGTTTTTCCTTTATTGAGGTTGAAAGCTCTTGCAACTTAATGTATATTGAAAAAAGGAAGGAAGAAATGGGAATCTAATTTTAATCTTTGTTTTAATCAAGCTAATAAATGATTCGTTTGCTTTGTATTTATAAGGGCCTCAATTCCAGTCGACTTGTAAAGTTGCTTACATTTCTTTCTTTTTCCAGTTTCTACTCTCCCCTTTGGCAATTGGAATCTTCTCCTTCTTGAATGCTGTAAATTCTGAGATGTCTCAAGATCCTTGTAGCCGGGTTTTTTTACTTATGAGTTCCTTTGGGTTATTAGTACATAATGGCAATGTACTGCCAAGTTAATTGAATGTTTTCTGAAGGAGTTGATTGAGATAAAAGTTGCTATTTTTACCTATAGCTTGTGAAGGTGCTAATTGGAACTAGCACCTTAAAACCCCAAGTGGCAACAAAAATTAAGGGAAGCCTAAATTTATGGTGAAAGAGAAAAAAAGAAAAGAAAAAGGATAATTTCCTTCCTTTTTAATATTGCTAGTTTCCATTTAGAACTTACAATTAGGACATAATGATTAAACACGTGAGATTATTGGACCCCGTTTTATCCTACATCAGGGGAAACCATTTCTTGCAGAGACTCTTTTTATTTTGACGCTGTACAAAAGATATTGAGGCGAATATGGTTTCTAAGGATCTCCAATGGTTAGTTATTAAGATAGATCTAGCCTTGAACGTAGGAATTTGGAGACAAAATCCATATAGTCTACCTCATCTAGTATGGGATTAAGGCAGTAGCTGTTATTGTTTTTGTTGTTCTGTGCAATTTATGGTGAAGAGGCCTCTTTCCATGTGATCTGATTTACAAGGACCTTTCATGAATCACGCCATTCTGTCTAGGAAGCAACAAAGCAGTTAGAGTGCTTTTCCTTAAAACTGATTATAATCCCTTTCCAAGGTTAATTATCTTATTCCATTGGGAGTGAGCGTCAAAGCCAAATAGGCTTCATCTAAAAAATTTCTGTCAAAAGAGAAATATTTGAAGTTTGTCAAAGAAGTTTCATGAAACAATCTGGTTATTTTTCTGTCCTTAAAGCTTGAGTGAGAACAAGTAGTCATTTGACATGGCAACTCTTTCCTAAAGAAATTGAAAGCTGGCTCATTGATTCCTTGAATTTTTTTTCCAAATCCAATTGTATCTATCTAAAATCGTTTGGACATGAAATTTTGAATAATCTATTTAGCATCTGTCCATTTTGGTCTTTTGTGATCATGATGTTTGTCAAACAAATTGGCCATGGGTTCTCCTACTCAAAGGGCTGATTTGGTTTGATAAATATCATTATTACAGGTCCAAAAAAAAAATTACGCGTTCTTCTATTCTCTCAATTCTTCATTCCATGCTATTCTCTCTTAATTCTTCTATCATACGCCCTTCAACTTGTGCTTCACAAAATAATATTTTCTTGTTGAGTCCATGCAAGCATTTATTTCTCAAAACTTGAGATATCTAAAACTAACTACTTTAGCATATTACCTAAATGTGAAGCTTAGTTATTGATGCTTAATGAATATTACTATAAGGAGAAGATATAGTCTTCTCTTTTGGATTACCCAAATTAATTGCCTTGATATTACAAATGAATTGATAGTAATTAAGCAAGCTGTTTTTCACAAGTAAAAAGAGATTCATATAAATGAATAACCAAAAATCTTCTATTGATTCTAAGTTGATATTACCATGAGCAAAAATTGGCTAGAGCTAGTCTGTATCTTCTGATTTTGGAATTGATAATGCTTAAATGTTTTAGAAATGAGAGCTGGATTTTTAAGGAGAGCTTTAATTTATCTGCAAGGTATTCATGTTAAGTATATAGATATTGTCAAGGATATGCACGAAGGAGTAGTTACAAGTGTATGAGTTGGGGGAAGAGTGATAGAGGAGTTTCCAATTACACAATGGGATTGCATCAAGGTTCGGCATTAATCTCGTACTTATTCACTCTTATTATGGATGAGTTGACTAAAAAGATATAAGATGATTGTCCATGGTGTACGTTGTTTGCAAATGATATCATGTTGATTGATGGGACGAGAGAGGGATTTAACCATAAGTTAGAACTATGGAGAGATACTCTTGAGAGTAAAGATATTAGGCTAAGCAGAAGTAAGACGGAATATATGCACTATATTTTAGCCTAAGCTGGAGGAGTGGAGTGGGATTGAGGTTAAGTGGTGTAACAGTGCCAAAGTGTAGTTATTTTAAACAATTGGGCTCCATTTTCAAGATGATGAGGATGTAACTCATAAAATCAAAGTAGAATGATCGAAAAGGAGAAGTGCCACAAACATATTATGTGACAAAAAGATACATAATAAAATGAAGAGACCAATTATGATATATGGAAGAGAGTACTGGGCAACAAAAGTACAAGATATACATAGGTTGAATGTAGCAGAAATGTGAATGCTTAAGTAGATGAGTGGCTAGGGGTGAGAAAAATTCGGGTTGAACCGAAATAACCGACCGAACTAACTGATTTTTTTTAATTCAGTTTGGTTTTTATTCTAAGAAAATTTAGGTTATTTCGGTTCGGTTTTAGAAGTCAAAAACCGAACCGAATATTGATTAAAAATATATTTTTTATTTATATAATTAAAATTATTTGAATTTTAAGGGTATATATTGAAAAACCGAACCGTAAAATTTCGGTTAACCAAATTGTTATTGGTTTATATATAGATTTATACATGAATTAAAAAATTTCG
>CANXYI011578826.1:0-11461 GCA_948208565.1 Hura crepitans | reverse complement strand
AAATCTCAAGTTCAATATCTTTAGCACTGCCTAGTGCATATCAACTTTAAGTGTAATGTGTGTAACACTGCCTATAAGTATATCAAATCTTGAGTGCAATGTCTTTAGCATTGCCTGAGTCTGGGTGTAATGTCTCTAGCACTGCCCGCATCACATCAAATCTTTAGTGCAATATATGTAACACTACCTATGTCTAGGTGCAATATCTTTAGCACTACCTGAATCTGAGTGCAATCTCTCTAAGCACTAGCTGCATCACATAGGTGTAATGTCTCTAGCATTGCCTAGACTAAAACAATAATGGTATTAGACTACACATAAGAAAGGTCACCCCATAAGGTACGTATCTCTCTTTCTAAACTTTGGGTCACCTCACATGCTCTGTAGTCACCTCCCTAAATATGTATCTCTCATTCTAAACTTTAGGTCACCTTACACCCTCTATAGTCACCTCCCTAAAGTTAGGGGCAACTGTAGATGCTATGTTTCTGGGGCTCCCCTATTTAGATTGCCTAACGATGAAGAAATGGACTATAGCCTGAGGAATGAGGATGTTGATGTCTAGCCTAAAGATCTTAAAGTCTTCTACTAAAAATTAAAAGATAAAAGGTTTTTGCCTGACCTAAAAAATCTCACAGTGTGACATGAATTACAGAAAAAATAAGCTTTTGTGGTGGGCTATCAGCTTGAGTTTGATGCCGAACATTGATGCCATAGAGGGTGTGTAACACTCAAATTTCAAGGCTCTGTGAATAATGGCATAAGGAGAAGTGCACCTAGGGTGAAGGGTCACTTGCACATGAATCGAGGTAGTGGCACAGGTCACAAAACTTTAAAGGCCTTAAATTGATGAAATAGGCAAATTTTAAAAATTTAACAGAAATAACAATTCATTTTAGGCTGGGACTGATCCAGGATGAGCCCGGACATACTCAAAAATAATGGACCCTGAAGCTAAAAAATCATACTGAGTCTAACGGTGAAAGAATTTTTGAAATCGGAGGTCATTTGTAAAATCTCGTAATTTTTAAGGTTGGCATGCAAATTAAGGTAATCTAAAACTACCCTATTAGTGAAATTGGCCACGAAATTTATGAGTAAGTAGAGGGGATTAAAATAGGAATTTCAAAATAAACAGTGTAATTTTTGGAGGTCCAAGTGAATTTTTATGAATTTTTGAAGTTTTTCAAAAAATCAAGATGGTTCGAGAATTATTGGGACAGTGTGGAGATGTCAAGATAAGGCCCACAATGATGCCAAGTGCCCTGGCATACTTGCCAAGAGGCAAGGAAGCCATGAAAAGTGGATTTCCACTTGCCAAAGACCAAAACTTATTTTAGGCATTTTCCTCCATTTCTACCTAGATTGCTAATGCCACCTTCTCTATATTTTGGCCATAACTTTCTTCTCCAGTGGGCAAATGAGATGATTCTAGTGGTTAAAAATTCCTCTGGATGTTAAGCACCATGAGGAAAAAGAATCAGGCCAGAAAGAGCTGTGGTTTGGGATAGATAAATCAAATAAGGGGCCTGGGTCAGAATAGTCAAGAATTGTGTATGTGAGGTGAGGTCTTACCTATATCTCCCTCATTTCTTAGTCTTTTTGGGTGATTCTTGATGATAAATCATAAGTAAAAAATGTACAATGATGTGTGTGAGGGATTGGTGGCCATTAAAGGCCAGCTTAGAGGCCATAAAAGAGGCACAAGTTCACTATGGAAGTTGGAATTGGGCTAATAGCTTGCTTATAAATGGGATTGACATCTTCAAATGCTCATGTAAGTGAATTTACATATTTTCTTCATGGGTTTTGGGTGCCTAGGTTAGTAAAATTTGTGATATAGTGGCTAGAATGTTGAAATTATGGGTAATTCCTACTTTGGTTTTGATGAATTAGTGCACACCTAGCATTTTAGGGACTATGTTTTGAGAAGCTTGTTAAAATTGGCTTTATTTCTTTGCTATTTTTGGGGGATATGAGTGGTTGTGTTAGTTGTAAATGGGCTATGAGATAACTTCGGTATTGTATGACATGTTAGAATGAAATTTATAGCCATTTGAGTTGTGAAATATTGGTGAAATTGGCATTAGAAGTTAGTACCCGAGAGTTTTTCTTAGTATATTATATGATGGTGGTAAGTAATCTATGGTAATTTATTTGGAATTGAGTATAATTATAGCATGGCATGTATTCTTGATTGAATTTTGATGTCAAGTGAAAAGGATATGGAATTTAAGTATATATTTCTCTTAGTACCCGAGAATAGATATTAGTGATATGGTTTGTAACATAATTCCTAAAAATATTTAGTATGTGTATTATGTTGACTATGAACTTGGCTAATAATGATTATGAGTTTTAAATGATGTACATGATATATTAACATAACAATGTACGCTTGAAAGGTGCCTTGAAAGGGCTAAGAAATTCTTGGTTTAAAAAGTATAATTAAAGATTGGAATATTGACTTAAAAGTGGCCTTAAATGAACTAACAAGTGAACCTTCCTTATGCCTCTAAGAGGCTAATATTGATTTACACTTTGGCCATGGATTTGGTCCAATGATAGTGGCATGGTGCCTAGAATTTGGGCCATAGAATTGGCCCAGCTTCAGTTGGCTTTATTGCCTAGACTTTAGCCATGGACTTAGCCCAGATATAATTGGCCTAGTGCCTAGTGAAATATTAAAAAGAATAGTGAAAATTGAAATGAAATGGGACTTAAAATAGTCCTAGAAAACTAACTTCCAAAAGTGGTCGAAATGACCTATAACTGTCCAGTGGATCTCTACCTGAACCAAAAATGTCACTAGACCAAAAAGTACTAAGTTTTAAAGTGGAAATGCCATGATAAATTATACCTTAAGACATCTTAATTTTTTACCATAACAAACCTAAAAATTATTTCTGAATTTTACCTGACAGAGCTAAAAAATGGCTATACCAATCTGAATAAAATTTTAAAGTATAAGATAAAATTTTTATCTGTCTATTTTTTAGACTCAAATATTATAAGAATAATTTTGGATAATAAATAAAGTTAAATTAAGCTACTTGGCCCATTGGCTAGACATCCACTGGATGGGTTGATTGGCCAACTTAAGGTTTTGCAACTACTAGTCAATAGTGGCCAAAGAGGTCTACGGATTGATCTCCATTATGTCACCTAGTCATTTTAGATATTCATTGGTGGCTGGAGAGGTCTAGAGACTGATCACCATTATGTCGCCAGTTCTTAATAGTTATTTGCGATTAGGGAGGCCTATGGGCTGATCTCTATTATGCCACTCAGTTATTTTTATTGTGTCTGGGGAGGCTACAGCTGATCTCTATTATGGCACATATGCCGATGTAGCGGCGTAGGTCTAAAATAGGGACCATTGCACTAGTTATTATCCCTCTAGATCCAATGTTTTAAAGTTTTATCTTATTAGTTAGACTAGAGAATTAAATCAAATATATAATTAGACTAATTATGAATAGAAAGATTAAGTATAATCGAATAGTGTATCCTCAACTTTGATAAGATGCCAATTAAAGGGCATTCTAGACATTTTACACAGATGTGCTAAATAAGTTTAAATAATTATCTTAAGTAAATATATATACCTATAAGGCAAGAAGACTACCTCAGGGCATATAAATACCTTAGAGAGATAGAGTTAAGTAGATGTGAATAACTCCTTCAAGAGAAGTAATAAAAATACAGTACAAGGGTATTTTCGTAATTTTCCACTTTTAAGATACATTAAGTAATTCTTTCCAAAGTTGCATGTATTAAGTAACAATCCTCACTTTAAATGGTTTATTTAAGTCAAAAATGTTATTTCTAGAGCAAACAAATAACTTAGGGGTATTTTAGTAATTTGGCACCTTAGTGAATATTTAAATTATTTAATGGAGTAAAAATTATACTTTTAACTACATAAGTAAGAATAAGATTACACCATGATTAAACTACTTTAAATTCACCATTGACTATCTCGTATACTCAGCGTACCAGTTTTTGTGCATAGGTACACTTTAGCGGGACTTACCTTGTAAAGCGTGACAACAACGTTTAAGAGGATACCGATGAAGACTTTGGGTGAATTGATGTATATTTAGATATCCATGTACTTAGGTGGGAAATTGGTAGGAAAATGCATTTAGGCTTCAATAATGTAATATAATTAAGTGATTAAGACTTACTAATGTAAATTTAATATTTCTATACGTGTTCCTTGGTGAATGAATATGTATGTCTAATATTAATGTTGATGCAAGCTTGAGGCTCTATATTTTTGTATAGCTTTATTTATAGCCTGAGGCCTAAGCTTGTTATGTGCTAGATGATGATGATAGGCTAAAATTAGGGGACTAGAGAGGTCCAGGTGTTTTGAATAGGTTATAAAAGTGTTTAATAGGATTGTTTAAATTTTGGGATAGGACTCAGGTAGCTGTTATGCTACTGAATTTTTAGGTAATACCTGAGTATGATTAAATTTCCTCTATAATGGCTAGGTAGGATTGGTTCCAACCTAAATGGACCATAGGAACTGATGGAAGTGGTTTTGGAGTTAGATAGCTTGATCCAAACTGAAATTGGTAAAAGTTAAATGAATGACCATTGGGGAAACTTTAGGATTGGTGACCTGGCAGGAAGTGATATACTTATTAGGTTTCTTCGGGAATCTAGTAGAGGGTGTCACACGGTGTGAGGGGTGAAGCCCTCTAGTAGTACAAAGTGGTTGAAAAAGAAGATAAAGCTTTAAAGTTGAGAAATTTGCATTTTTACACATTTTTTGGCTTTTAGGCAAAACGACGTCATTTTACCCTGCAATAACCATTTCAAGACTTGCTAAAATGGCCATTTTAGATCAAAACGATCATTTCACACTAGTCTAAAATGACCATTTTGCATTAACAAAGTGACATCATTTGTGCCAAAAGATGGCATAATCCGTACACACCACCCTATGGCAAAACAACCATTTGGAACCTCAAAACTGTCGTTTTGGTCTAAAATGGCCGTTTTACACATCAAAAAGGTTGTTTTAGGCTAAAACAACCACTTCACACCCTAAAATTTCCATTTTTGTATGCCTCAAAATTTATGTATAAAATGAGAAAATCTGTATAGATTTTCTCTCTCTTCCACTCTTTCTTCTCTTGGCTTTTTTAGGTCTCAAGAGAAGCTCTAAAAAAAGTGAAAAATTATTCTCTAAATACCATTTTTGATATTTTGAAAGATTTTTGGATCCATGGGTTCCGTCCTTTTGAGATTTATTCTTCTTGAAGGCAATTATACTTAGTTAGCCATTCGGTCTTTATTATACTTTTTCATTCTTTTTCTATTTTTCACTTATCCACCTACCGGTTAGGTATGGTAACTTATTAGATCTATAGATCTATGTATTATTGTTGTTGTGATATTTTTGTGGTGATCTATTTTTTATTTTTCATTTTTTTTCGGCCATTTATTTCTGCTTCTAATGTTTTGATCTTGTTATGTTGCAAGTTATTTGATGTGTTGCGATTGATTTAGTCTTCTTGCTTGTTCTCTTTATCAAATATTGCTAGATTGTATTTTAGGTATTTTTCATGTAATTTATTCTTTTATTTTTTGGGTAAGAATGTATATTTAGGTGGTTTCCATGTAATTTAATTTTCAATCTAATTATTTTCCCTATATATTCCATTTATATTGTAATAAGTAGGAAAATGATTTTTGCTAGTCATAAAAATAGTTAAGTTGTTTTATATCTAATTAATTGATATTTTTCTAATAAAATGGATTTTGATTTTTCCTTAATAAAAGTCACAAAAAAATCCATTTTCTAAAAACAAGCATGTGAGAACCAAAGTTCTTAAGATAATCAATTGCCCTATTTTATGTATGATGAAAATCCTTTTTTTAAAAAAAAATTAAGCATGCCAGAACCAAAGTTCTCAAAATAATTAATTCAATCACTAAAAAATTTTATATTTAATTAAATCGGTGTTTTATCAATAAAATAGATTTTGATTTTTCCTTAATAAAAGTGAAAAATAAAAATCCATTTTCTAAAAATAAGCATGCAAGATCCAAAGCTCTCAAAATAATCAATTGCCTAATTTTATATATGGAATTATTTAATTTAAAGCATTTTATTTATTTCTGTAAATACGTTCTATTTTTTATTATGCGAATATGTGATTTATTTTGGTGCCTAAGACTCACTTGAAGGAAAGGGATAATATTATAAACCCAAATCGAAGTTCGATATTAAACTGAGGTATAAATAAGAGTAGGGTTTCCAAATCGCTCTTATTTTAGCCCTACAAGGTATTTCCCAAATTCGGTCAGGTGGCGACTCATACTTTGTGGTGCCTAACTCACTCTTTATAGGCTAATTAAGTAGGAATGATTTTGGGTTCCTCAAATCTACTTCTCATCTTTTAAGATTTAAGGAGTGAGGTTTAAGTTAAGTCCTCAGTTGTTTTGATTTAATCGACCCATGAGAGGAAAAAGGGGACCTTTTTACGTGAACACCAAGTTATTTAAACAATTTTTAGACAAAACTATTTTAACAAAAATGTCAACAACATAATGGTTATTCTAGTTAAAAAGAAAAATTTTAACTAGCAGAAGACACTTTTAAAGCCATTCACAATCATCTCTTACCACATGGTCCCCTCTAGTCCTCTAATCATCATAATAATTTTCATTATCACATCACAGCCACATATCTCTAACATCATATCACCGGGTAGCAAACACACATATATATACATAACATGTGTATCATAACAATAACATTATAATCTATCTCATAATTTACAGACTAGTATATAATAATTCACATTGTCAGGCCCTATCTATCTATACATTAATGCCCTATCAATCACTAACACAAAATTAGTAAAACATATTCCAAAAAGGGAAGATGTCAGCTACACTATCTATTAGGGCTAGACTATAGTTTAGTATCTTTTACATGCACATTGGAAACACTGACATGCTGAGAATACACTCAGTGGTGAATTTAATGTAATATGAATTTTACCATGCACACATGTACATAAATCACATCATTCCTTTTTACATATGCTTATCTTACTTATAATTATGATTATTAATTTACTAGTTATCTTCCTAGCTTGTTCGCTGAACTTATTGCTTGATTATTGCATCCAATAATGATCATCATTATGTCTTTTTATGTTTGTTGTCTATCTATTATTTAATCTACTTAAGGCATGTAGCTTAATTATGATATTATTCTATAGTACTTCTTTTTACTTTTCTTAGGCCCATACTTAAAAGACAACTCTTTTAGCACTAGATAATAGGACCCACATTTGTGTAGGGGCCCATATTATAAACCTCAGTAGCTGTACCTACCTATATCCACCTGATAGTAGGGATTAGTTCACTAGAACCTCCTAATATCAAAGTGGTAGAGATCAGTCCTACTAGACCTCAAAATAAGAGGGTTAGTAGGGATCAGTCTCAGGGAAACACCAAATATCCTAAGTCTTAACATCAATGAATAGCAGGGATCAGCTCATAAAGACCACCTAATATCCAAGCAATATGGTAGTAGAGAATAGCCTATGTGGACCTCCCAATACCAAAGGTGTGTAAGGTTCACATTTAAAACCTCAGTAGTTGCACTGGCCATAATATAAAAGCAGGCAATAACCCATATGGAACTAAGCCACTAGTAGTTGTAACTCCCAAATTGACCAGTCAACCTATGTAGTCAGTGGTCAACCTAACATGGGCCGATCTCAATAATCTTTTATCTTGCATATTTATCTTAATTGGTCTCGTATTTTCCTTATTCATTATACCATTGCTAGGACCTTTTATATAGTTACATCCATCCATGTCACTTAAACATTGTTTTGACATCTTAAGGTCCAATATTCATTTACCCATCTTAATTATGTACATTATTATTCCTCTTATTAAATTTCATACTTCTAAGCCACTCATACCATTATCTTTTCATATCATATTACTTAGATTTATGTTTAATAGTCATCACATTATTTCCATAATTTCCTATGGCATTACATTATCACATTACACACATATCTATTCATTACAATTTAGGTATTGCATTATCAAAACTACACAATCTCAAGTATACATATACACTAAATGCCCTAAACACTACCACCTTGCATCTTATAATCAACATACCCATCACATAACCAACACATGTAAAAGCACATACATTATACCTTTCTTTAATTTCTTACAACAATCATGATTTTACTTGTTTACTACCCTAATTACTTCCCATTGACATGCCGACCACACACACAAGCACATTTCTTTTAGTATACAATTCAGCCACTCTCACCTTATACACATACATATTATTTTGTCATGGTTTCTTTTCACATTCATGCTTAATATAATCACCATATTATGTTTGTACACTTACTACATGAAAACACATACACATATATACATTCACACTTATATATGTAACAACCTATCAATACACAATACATATTACACTAAATTCACTTACATATGCTTTATTGCACTTCAATTCAACCCCTTAATGCTTGTCTTTCTCCTCTTCAAACAAATTATTCTCTTTTCCTATAAACATATTAGGTTTTTAGGTTTGAAAATTCATAAAAAAAAAATCCTACACACCTCTAAATTGAAAACCAATTACATAGATATCATTTACACACTTAGTACTACACAAATAAATTTTGAAGCTTTGGAAAAGAACACGTACACTCAATGGCACTAATTAAGGAATGAAGAAAAATTAATGGGGTATCATTTGGAAATGGCACTGGCAATGGGGGAGAAAGGAAGGAGGAAGAAAGGGTTAGCACATGTGACACCCCCTACACATATGCCCCTAGAGATATTAATTACTATGGATTGTCTGTATTGAGCCATATGTTGATCCAACGGTCTATATTAACCTAATTTTTGTTTTATACTTAAAAAATTCAAAATAAATGTTCAAGGCCTCTAAAATTCAGGCTTTCAATCTCAAAAAATTCCCAAAAGTATCAATTAGGGGACCCCTATAATCTTAGGTCAAAACACCAAAGGGAACTAAGACAACTATTCACTCATGTAATTAAGAAATTCTGATTAAATATCAATCGACAATAGAAAATTCTAATTCCTTCACTTTTAGATTATTTGGAATTTTTGACATACGAGGTATGCTATTTTTAAGTCCATCTGAGCAAATCCCAAGCCTTTCTCAACATTACATCAACTAAGGTCACTATTCACTAGATTTCAACATGAAATGATTTTATTAGTTCTGCTAAAAGTTTTAATTATTTTATTTTCATCATTTTTATGCTCGTTAAAGTTTAATGACTAGTAGTTCCCCCTTGATTATCACATAGTGCCCCGAATACTTGGGAAATACTATTTATGCATTAGGTTGTACTATTCATGAAACCAAAATTCTCAGGCATTACAGTAGCTCGGTGGTCATGGGTGTAATGCTCATAACTCGAGGCTCTATGAGAAGGATATAGAATCCTATCTTTCTCTATTTATAACTCTAATTTAAAGATTTAAAGGTATGAAATTACTTATATTGGTATATGAGGCACGGAGTCAATCAAGCAAAGTGAGAGATTGTGGGAAATATACATTAAAGTGCCTTAACCTCTCGACCTTTGGTTAGGAAAGGGTTTACCTTTTAGATCTTTATGCTAAAGTTGTAAGTTAAAGTTGATAGGTCCTTTTTTATGTAGAAAACTTAAAACTAAGTTATTGAGACCTCCTTTAGATGAAGTTTATCTTAGCTATAGAGCCATGGACTTCTTGGTATGGTAAATTATATGAAGGTGTGTACATACCTAGGTAGAGTATCTCACCTGGTATGATATGAATTTAGTTTAATCTCTATTGAATCTTGGTTTAATAGTCCAAACCTCTTTAAAGATTAAGGATAAAGATCCTTATCTTCAAGTCCTTCATGGAAAATATACTATAAAAAAGCATCCATATAAATCTAATGCTCTAATATAAATAGGAAATTGTAAGCTCCTCTAGGGGCTTTATAATTTAATTTAGGCAATAACTTAATGAATGGAACTATTTTAGAGGGTTGACCCCTTTTCACCCCTTTAAGTTTAGAATAGGCATAGCTGAAGTCCTTTCTATCAGTCTTATAGAGTTCAGTCACCCAAGCACTAGCATTCTTGGCAATTATCCATGTAGTTTGACTTTTAGAGTTAATGTGCTATGGTGTGAAACCTTCCTCTCTTGTTCTGTCCTTCAATCTTATGATCAAAGTTAGCTTACTGAAGCCTTCTTTTCTTCCTCTTTATTCATAATCTAGGATTGTTTATGATCTAAGCTCATAAATGAACATAGTAGCAAGCTTCTTTTTATTTATCACACTTTTTCTCAGTTCCTCTCACTTTGTTCAAGCTATTTTTTTACCTTGGAAACACCCTTAAATTCTTGCTTTAGATATTATAAAATATGATTTATGCATCTTAAGTCTCCTACCTATGAACTTAAATAGATAGGTAAGCATAAATTGTAAGCAAGAAAGGTGAATCATAGCAAGCTTATCTATTCTTTACCATCTTTTACTTACTATTGATAATTCCCATAAAGAAAGATGGAAAAATGGGTTAAAGCAGTAATCTTTTAAGGTGAGGTGTAACAAACTTACATAAATTAAGCCAATATTTGACAAAGTTCCTTCATGCCAAAAAATTATGAAAAAAATATGTATGTAATGTAATAACTTTAATGCTTTAAAGCTAACTAATAATCCTTTTATAGATAACTTTTACTCAAGAATTTGACATAACTACAAAAAAGTTGAATTTAGCCTTTTACTTTAATAAGGAATTTTTCTTACAAGTTTACTTCCTTTGCAAAACTATACAAGAATCCTATGAATTAACATTTTACTAAGAATTTTGCATCCATTAGAGTGGATAAGAACCATTAATTCTATTAAAGTAGAGATATTGCTGCTAGATTTCTTCATCCTTTAAATAGGCAAACAAGTGTTAAAGCCCACTTAAGATAAGCATTGAGTGGTACCATAATCATCCCCGTATAATAGCAAAACTCAATAAGGCTTGATTTGAAGGACCAAAGGCCTTTAACGCGCATTACTCTATCTATAAAGGTCACAAAAAAGGGTATTTGACATAAGCATTAATGCGTGCTAAAAAATTATTTTTATAAGTGATAAGCAAGAGAAAGAATCTGACATCTATCTCGAGTTGCTCCTATGAGCAATCTATCCTTACTTTTGTGAAATCAAGTCTCAACAATTCATTCAGCTTCCTTTCATGCATGATAATGTCATTATAGTGGAAAGAAGTTGCTCGCTAGTGTAGCTCTAAGCTTTACAGGGGCAAATTGATTAAACAATTCTTTTCACAACATTCTTTGTCAATTCTCTAACAACAAGCTTAGAGGCTTTCATTAATACCATTATTGGAATAGTATAAGAATCTAGCAC
>CANXYI011578752.1:0-12356 GCA_948208565.1 Hura crepitans | reverse complement strand
TATTATTGATGGAAGAAATTGAATAAAATTAAAATAGCTTAAAAAGTATATTTATGGGCTTATTTTAATATAGGCCCTTGGATATTTTCTTAGATTGATCTTGGCCTTTGATGAGGAAGTATAAAAGGGAAAAAATTTGCTTATTGGGCAATAACTAGCCCTCTCTTCTTTTTTTTTCCTTATGCCATTTCTATAGAGGATCTATCATTGTTGCTTTATCAAGCTCCCTTTAAACTTGCATTAATCACAAACTCCACCTCAAATCAACTTCTAAGGGTACCTAAAGTAAATTTATGATGGGAATTGATGAGAAGATGGTTTAAATTGGAAAGATTTCTAGAGAAGAGTTCTTGAATGAATAGTGACACCTATTCAAGTCAGTGTATCCCTTATAGTATGTGTGCATGTGATTTGGTGTGTGAAAAGTGTGTTTTAATGTACAAAATGTGTATGTTAAATTAAATAACTTAATGTAAAATGATATGTGGTAGTTGTAATATGTTGGATGCATGTCTAATGCCTTGAATTAATGAAGGCACCTAAGATTTGGTGTGTGAAACGCATGATGGAAGGAAATGTTTGTGTATATTTGAATTTTGTAACTCTCTAGAGTAACCACTAGATCAGAAGGTTTGGGTTGTCTAAAGTAACTACTAGATCAAAATATATAAGTTATCTAGAGCAACCATAAGATTAGTGGATCTGACTGTCTAGAGCAACCTCTAGATTAGTAGGTCTAGTCTATCTATAGCAACCACTAAACTAGAACATGTAAAATGATGTAATCTTATATATATACATATACATATATATATATATATATATATATATATATATTTATATATATATATATTAAAATTATGAATAGTAATGATATATTTAAAGTGATTAAGACATAATGAGTTGTGATATTAATGATGCATGAGATATGATGAACTAGGAAATAATTATTATATGATGAGCAAAAAGGAAGAAAAATTGGAGGTTTCACATATATTTTATTAAATGGCTGAATAATGAAATTTATAAGACTTCATAATTTCAAGTAATTTGAAACATGAGTGACATTAAATGATAATATAAATTGAATAGTGATAAAAAATAGTTGATTAAAGAATGCAATAAGAATGCTTTATGTGTGTGGATAAATGATTTCCTTATGTGTGTTATAAAACCCTTATTATAAATAAAAAGGAAATCATGGGATATCATAAAAGCTATGTATGCTCTATATATGATAAAGTATATAATGAACTTGTAGGAATATGTATGATCATGTTGAAAAGTATTTTGGCATGTTGCCTTTAAAAGCTTGAAAATCATTATAAGAACATTTTTTTAAGGCCAAATGGCTTAATATTAAGATTTAGAGCAAGTATAAAACAACCTCTAGAATAGAATGATAAGTGGAAAGCTAGAGTAACCACTAGAGTAATGAATAAAAATGAACCATGATGAGAATCTGATTTAATGTGCTTATAAGTTGTTATGCATAAAGTATAATTGAGTATGTAAAGTTGTAAATGTATGAAAGTAACCTAAGGCTCGAATGAGTTATAATAAGATGTTTATATATGAAAGCCTAAATTATAAAGACATAATGAATGAACATAAGGTGTGTTTGATGAATGTGTTCATGGTGCAATGTGTTATAAAACTTATCTAAATTGATCTATAATAGTAATGATGTATATTATGTAATGGTATGAAATTCAAATATGGTAATGAAGCAATTTGCTTAAGTTAATCATAATATATGTATTATGAACATCATGTATGACAATAAATGTGAATATATGCATAAGTATGCTTTTACTATGATGAAAGTTGAAATGGGAACCTATTTGAGCATATATATGAACTATTAACAATAGAAAGTGATATTATTATGGCTCAAAAGGAAAGTGTGGATTATAATATAGCTATAGTATAAAAAGATTAATGGTGCATGTTATGTATAAATATGAAATTGATATGAATATAAAGATAAAAAGGCTTATGGTTACCCCAGCTAGTCTTCTATTGGATAAATAAATTGAAAAGCTATTAAATGATATTGTAAAAGGGTCAAATCAAAGATGATATGACGATATGAATGGAATATGGTAATTATAAAGTGCCATAATGTATGATGAATTTATGATATGGCCAAATGGTCTAATATGGGCAATTGATAGGTGCTTTAGGCATTCATCAAATTCTTATGATTTAATAATACATATATAAGGTAAGAATGGCCTAAAATGATTAAAGAGTAAATGCTTATGATAAAGATTATTGTGTAAAAAAGATAGATATGTTGATGCATTAGACAATGTACCCATATTGCAAGAATGGTAATATAATGGGACTAATAAATGTAAAGAACATTTATTTTACCTTAAGGTCATGCGTTGACCAAATTAAAGATAAAATTCACTCAGCCTTCTTTAAGAAGGTGAAACTAAAAGTAAATTTGTTTAGTGGCCCATATAAGTAAACAACCTAGTTAAATAAATTGGCTAGTTAACTAGGAGTGATAATAGCTACTAGGGTAATTCAACACCTCGATGTGTTTAGTCTATGAGTCCACTGAATGTTTAATCCATAAGCTTATATCTTTGATCTTTAGATTCATACAGGTGTAGCCACTGTGAAGATCCAAAAGGGCCATTACACACTATAATCCTATTATCCATAGGATATTTGAGTCTGATTACTGACCTTCGATTGTGCTGCATTTGATCTTTGAATTTGATTACTAATCTTTGAGTTTAACGTGTACAGAGCCTATATTATTTTGTGGGCCTTAGTGGTTCACCGATACTTCATTATCCAAAGTGTATGTGTTTCTTTGTATATAGGCCTAATAAATGGATTTTAACAAAAACTATACATGGTTTTTTAATGTAAGAATTTTATACTAATGCATAATCTTATGATGCATTATGTCTATAATTTATGTCATGTTATAGCACACAAGTATGTTTTGCATAAAAAAGCATATCATGTGATAAGTTGAATATTTATGGATAAAGATTTATGAATAAAGGTTACAATGCCTATGTATACTTGTAATGAGTTATTTATTATCATTGTTATACATTAAATTTTATGCGATTGTGGTGTAACACCCCCTATTCAAATCCATTCCTAGACTGAATAAAAGATATCACTTCCTAAAAGGTTACCCATCTTCATCTTACCACGACCTGACCATGTTTAACTTTATGAAGAATCTTATTTGAAAATGCTAATTAATTTAGAAAACCAAAGTTTCTAAAGTTCCGATATCATCATGGCTGTTTGAGGAAAAACAAAAAATTTTGAACTTATAGAAACACTTCTAAAACTATCCTTACCCATTTCCACAATGACTAGGTTCATCTGACCCTCCCAATCATTCTCAAGTAATTTATTATCACATCAACATCTTAATTAGTACAATACATACATCAATCAAGGCAATAATTGCTATAGATGGATAAATATACATGTTCACACATCTAGAAGTCTAATTGACCCTATAATTTAGTTAAACATTTCAATACAATAGACTATATATCTTATCTCTAAGACCTAAATCGCTCTCATACATGAGTGCCACTAATCTAGATCCTACGTATAGTTATACCAATAGTGCATTCTCCCTAGGAAGCTTCTTATTACATTGCTATATAAAATGGTTTTGCTATCTGCCATTTAACACCTATGGATCGGAGGATTGACATGTTGAGTATACACTCAATGGTAAATTTAACATGATATACATTTTATGAAACACACACACACACACACTACACAAGCATGTAAAATCATTTATTTATTAGGGTATGCTAGTATTATACTATTAATCTTATACAATCATGTAGGTTATTAAGTAAAGTGCACATACTAGTACCCTATTTTCATTCATTTATAAATGCACAAATGATGATTAAATCATGTTATACCCTATCTCTAGAGTCCTCACATCCCATATACCCTTATTCTATAGCCATAAAGCATTTATTTATTTGTATATTTCTCTTTCCATTAAGTTCAATCTACACGATGGTTTTAACATAATATTACCTTCATGTCTAATGCATGCCACATATTATTACACTTGTACCTAGCTAGTCTTATACCTTTAACTCATTTTGCTAAAGGGTTCATTGTATATTTAGATTTGATATGTTACTATTAATTTATTCTAGTTTTGCCTTATTGTTTTATCATATCATCTCTTTTTAATTCATTGTTGTTATTATTATTATTATTATTATTATTATCATCATCATCATCATCATCATCATTATCATCATTTTAGGTGCGTACTTGAGAGACTCCATTAGACAATGGATAGTGGGATCCATCTTGTACAGTGGCCCATATTTTAGTCCTTGGCATCTATACACACCATCCATCTGATAGCAATGATTAGCTCCATAGAACCTCCTAATATCGAATGGTAGGGATTAGTTTAACTAGACTTCCCAACAAATAAGATAATAGGGATCAGCCTTAGTAGACCTCTCAATACCCTAAGTCTCATCATTAGTGGATAATAAGGATTGACCCTAGTGGACCTCCCAATATCCATGCTAACATGGGTAGTAGGGATAAGCCTATATAGACCTCCTCATACCTAAAGCAAAGTGGGTAGTAGGGATAAGTCTATGCAAACCTACCAATATTTGAGTGGTAGAGTTTAGTCTGTGTGGATCTCCTAATAACCCTAGATAATAGAGGTTAATATATACAGACCTCTCAATACCCAGAGTGTGCAGACTTAATCAAACTCTAGTAGTTGCATCCACTATAAAAATAGCCAAGATCCTTATACATCAAATCTCTAGCAACTGCTAACTCTCTTAGTTAATTGGTCAACTTATCCAAAAGGTGGTCTAACTAATATGGGCTAATTTTGCTTATAATCTCAACCACTTATTGTATGCCATTAGATTCATGTTCAACACTTGTTTCCTTATCAATACCATATTATTTAAAGGTGTTCATGTTGATGCTCATTAACCATTACTTTTAAAGCCTCAAAGTTGTAATGCCTATGTTTTGAGGCTCTATGAATAGTGCCACTGGGTCTAGGAAGTGTGCCCGGGGTGTCGGGTCACTTGCACATAAACTAAGGTAGTGACATAGTCATGAAACTTTGAGGGCTTCAATTTGATAAAAAAGGCAAAATTTAAAAATTTAGCAAAACAAATAGTTCATTTTGGACTGTAAGCTACCCCTTTGGGCAATAAAAATTCTACAGGCCGTAAATAGGATATGCGTAGACAGACTCAAAAATAACAACCCCTAAAGCTTAAAAATTCCATTGAGTCCATTAGTTAAAGAATTTTTTAATTTTGAGGTTGCTTGCAAATTTTCATAATTTTTGAGGTTGGTATGCAAATTAAGGCAGTCTAAAAATTGCCCTATTAATGGAATTTATTTGTGAAATTTACAAGCATGTAGAGGGAGTGAAAATATGAATTTGAAAATAAATAATGTAATTTTTCAAGGTCTATGTGAATTTTGGTGAATTTTTAAAGTTTGATAAAAAATTAAGATGTTTTGGGATGGCTCGAGTGGCTATGGGACCCACCCACACTTGGCCATTTGGCCTAAGGCCTATGCCAAGTGGCAAAGGTGAGTGAAAAGTGGACTTTTCCACTTAAACAAAAGCAAAATTTTTCTCTTTGGTTGCTAGCAGAGTCGACGCCATTACCAGCCTTTTCCTCTATTTTCATCATTTTCTCAGCACCAATTCTGGAGTTTCTACTCACCTAAAATCAATTTAATGTGTTAAGGAGCTAAAGAAAGAAGAATTACAAAAAAAGCAGTAGCCACGAATTAAGGAAAAATGTCTAAAGTTTCTTAGAGAGAAGTTGTCCAGAAAGTGAGCAAGGTGATTATAGCTTCCTCCTTCATTTTCTTTAGTTTTTTTAGGCTACAAATGGCTATTTAAGATGCCTAAAGTCTAATACCATGTGGTTTAATGGTTTTTAAGGTGATTTAATAAGAGAAAAAGCTTAAAGAAGGGGAGAAAATGCTATCGTGGTAGGCTAGAAGGGTGGATTTAAAGGCTTGAGGTGTGGACTTCTCATTTCTTGAAGTGTGAGGTACATGAATTCAACCATTCACTTTATGCCCTTTATTCTTATAGCTTTTCTTTTGAGTTAGGGATGGATTAAACATATAAATTGGCTTAGATAGGTAGTTCCTTGAAGAATTGTAGTGTGTGGCTTAATGGGATATGGATTGCATGGTTAATTGATGAAAAAAGTAATATGAATGTTAATCTTGTTGTAGCCAAAAGGTGTGCAAGTAGTTTAAGGTGTGCTTATGATGTTTAAGGTATAAATTAATGGCTTTAGTATGGATATGTAATAGTATTCATTGTGAATTGATAAAAAAATACACGATTGGCATGAGGTTTGTATGTAGCTGAGAGCTTATCTCTAGCTTGGGAATGCATATGGCAAGTTATGGTAATTCTAATTAGTGTTAAAGGTTCATAATATATGTACATTAGACCTATTATGCATGAATTAGTGATATGGTATGTAATAAGCTTGAATAATGCATTGAGGCATGGAAATCTAGTAGTGGTCGAGACATATAATGGGCTTTTGTTATCTTAAATGGCATGAAAATGTAAAGGTATATGTGTAAGTGTAGTTAAGCTATGGATAAATGGATGATTGTGTGATGAACACCATGAGAATGCATGATTAGGGCTATTGGCTAGTTGTACCCAAGAGCTAGCTCAATGGAAATGGCATGAAAAAGGGGGTAATATATGCACAATGTTAGGTCTACTAAAGTATGATTATGAGAACATGACTAGCTTAGTTATTTGGCATGAAATAAAGTGAGATGTATACCATAAAATGGCTTGTAACATAGGCAAGAAATGGCATGAATAATTAACTTAAGCTTGGCTAGAAATAATTTAAGAAAAGTGGCTTGTATTTGCCTTTAAGGGCTATGGATTGTACATGAGCAATGTGATTAAATTATGTGCCTAAAATGGCTAGTATGGTGTGATCTTTTGTAATGGCATGTGTGCCTATATTTTATCCTTTTATATGGCCTAAGTTTTAGTTGGCTTTAGGCCTATGAATGCATGAAATGAATAGTGAAAATTGCATTGAAAAATAAGGTGAAATGGACTCAAAAACCTTAGTGAAAACTTGCTACAATAACCTATAGTTGCCCTAAATTAGCCATTACTTGAACCAATAAATCCATTGGATAGTAAATGGCATAAAATGAATTGTTATGAAATAAAGTCTAGCATAATATATCATAATTATTTGCAATTTTACCCTTGAAAATATCCTTTGAGAATTCACCCGATATAGCCTATTTGTGGCCATACTAGATTGGGCTAAATTTTAACAGTGCCATAAAAATTATAACTGTTTATTTTTGACTTGATAATATTATAAAAAGTTAATTAGTAAGGAAATAGACATATATTAAGGTTAGATGGCCCATTAGATAGACACCCACTGGATAGGTTGATCGATCAACTTAGGAAACCTTAGCAGCTGCTACACTATCTACTTTTCAGATAGGGCTGATACAATAGCGTAGGTCCTTATTGGGGTCATTGTACTAGTCTATTGATAGACTACTTTCTATCTTTGCCACATGATGCCAAAATTGATTTTTGTCGATGTAGCGGTGTAGGTCCTGAAGGGCCACTACACTAGTCTATTGGATATACTAGTTTGCTAAGTAGATATAACCACTTTATCACTGATCTTTTAAAAATGTCGATAATGTAGTGAAGGTCTAAGAGGACCACTGTGCTAGTCTGTTGGATAAACCAGTCTACTAGGCAGACAACACCTCATTATTTACACCTTGGGTGCCAAAATTTAATCAAGCTGGTGCAGTGGCATAGGTCTAGAATGTAGACCACTGCACTAGTTATTCCCTCTAGATCTAGTGTCTGTCAGTGTTATCTCTTAAGATGGGCCAGCTGAAATAATTAAATAAGATTAATATAATTTACATTTGGCTATGAAATATAATATAATGGTATTTTGTTAATTTTCTAATGGTAATGCTTAATGGCTTAATTTGTAAAGATTATTCATGTAATGATTACTACTTATCCTAAAACCATAATTTACATGAGTTATAGTGATTAACTGGGTAATTTTGCAAATAGAAACACCCTAGGGGTAAAATGGTAATTTTTGCATGTTAGTATTATAAGTTTAACTTAGATATTAGAACAAGAACATAAGTATTATGCATGGATAAACTGCTAGACATGTTTTAAATGCTTGAATTCACCACTGAGTATTATATACTCAATGTACCTATTTCGGTGTGCAGGTAGCAAGAATAAAGATGTAGCCTTGTAAAGCGTGCAGTAGAGTTCAGAGGTTATTTTCGATAAGGTTGATCATGTACATTTGTGTAGCTTTTGCACTCTATATATGTAGGTGGGAAAATGGGTGTGATGTATATAAAGGGCATATAATGAAATTGTATATATATACAAACAAACTATGTTGTAATTAATCAATTGTTCATCTTTTTTGTGAATGTATGACACATGTTGATGTTTTGTGAGCCTGAGGCTCTATGTGTTTCTTGATTGTGGCTTGAGGCCTGTGTTTGCTTTTTAATAGATGTTGATGTCAAGTTGATATCTAGGGGACTAGAAAGGTCCTGGGAGATATGAGAATATAATTATATAAGTGTTTTATAGGTTGGAAAAATTTAGGATAGTGACCCGAGCAGCTGTTATGCTGCCAAATTTTTAAGAAATATCTGACTGTGTTAAAATCACCTTATAATGCCATAAACCCATTGGAATGAACCTAAATGCACTGTAGGAATAGATAAGAAGGAATTTGGAGTCATATATAGTTGAAATAGTATAAGATAAGTAAAAGTTAAACGAATGACTCGGGGAGAAATCCAAGGATGTGTGACCTAACGGGAAGTGCACCAATTATTGGGTTTCTTTAGGAATCCAATAGAGGGTGTTACATTTTATGGTATGAGAGCATAGGTTAATGTTCCTAGGCTAAGTACATGAGTGCAAATGCCTAATTTTCAAATTCCTATAAATTGTTACACAGTTCGAGGCTAATAAGTTAATCCTTTTGCAGTAAGTATATGGCTAATCAGGTACCCAAAGGTAAGGCCGATGAAGTGGCTAATTTTACACCAACTATGATTCAGGGGCTAGGTAATGCATCTATACCTAAACCTAGTGATTCTACACAGTAGCCACAGCCACAAGTGCCTAGTCAATAGCAAGTAAAAGCATCACCTGCTTTGTTGTAGTAGATAGTAAATTTGCTTAAACATACCTCTACTATTGCTGCTTCACCTCTACCTCCTCTAGCTCTAGTACCACCTCTACCACCAGCTCCTCCATAGAAGACTCCTTTAGAAAGGTTGAGAAAAATGGGTGCTATTGACTTCCTAGGGAGGAAAAAGGATGACACTGCTAAGGCTAAGTACTGGCTAGATAGGACATTCAGAGTCTTAAAGCAGTTGAACTATACAAAAGTACAAAATTTTCAATATGCTACTTATCTTCTACAAGAAGAAGCCTATAATTGGTGGAACACTATTAAGAGAAGGAAAGCATCTGTAGAGCTGACTTGGGAATTTTTCCTTATAGAGTTCAAAAAGAGATATATACCTGACTCCTATAAGGATAAAAAGAGATGGGAATTTCAAGATTTAAAGTAAAGAAGGAGAACATTGTTAGAATATGAAAAGGACTTTACCAGACTCCTAAAGTATGCTGAGAAGTTTATTCCTAATGATGAAGAGAAATGTAAGAGATTCCTAACAGGGCTAAATGTAAAGCTAAGGATATAAATAGTAAATCCCACAGAGAGAGACTTTACAGTACTAATGTCAGCTGTATATGACATGGAAGAAATGCTTCAAGAAAAGAGGGATTTCTTTTAGAGAAAGAGACAATTCATTATGGGATAGTTCAATGCAGTGTTAAGAGATGGTAAAAAGAGGAGAGAGGGTTAGTCATAGACATAGCCTTAGCATAGGTCCCAATATCATATAGGGTATCAGGGGTAAAGATAGGCATAGACCCAGAGGTTGGGACAAGTTTTTATGGGTAGACCTTGATTACCTCCTTAGGCTGATAGTGCTCTTAGCATAGGGGGTAACAAAAATTGACCTCCTACATGTACCACTTATCAGAAGAGGCATTAAGGGTACTGCAAAGTAGGCAGAAGAAGAGAATGTTTTTAGTGTGGTGCTAGAGACCACTACAAAAGAGAGTGTCCTTAGAGGCAGGTAGAGGGTGCTTAGACACATGCATCTAATATTACACCTCAGAATAGGGGTCAGAGGCAAACTAAAGAAGAGTAACCTAGTTCTAGCTAGGGTACTAAAACTGAGGCTTATGCTCCAGCCAAGTAGTATGCTGTGAGAGCTAGAGAAGAGGCTGCAGCACCAGACATCATAACTAGTACTTTTTATTTATTTGATGTTCTAATTTTGGCTTTAATAAACCCTAGTTCTACATATTCCTATGTATGTATTGCACAAGCACAAAATAGGCAATTAGAGCTTAAACATGTTAATGTAGACATCATAGTTAGCAATCTTATAGGGTAATGTGTGATTGTTAACAAGGTGTATAGGAAATGCCAACTAGTGATTTAGGGGTATAGATTTTATGTTGATCTGATTGATTTGCCTTTCGATGATTTTGATGTGATACTAGGAATGGATTGGTTGATTGAGCATTAAGCCATGATTGATTGTAGACATAAGAAGTTGACCCTCTAGATTGTAGAGGGATAGACAGTGACAGTGGATTGTGAGAGAAGTCTTTTGAACAATCTTATCCCCACTGTTAAAGCACAAAAACTTCTCTAGAAGGGCTATAAGGCATATTTGGCCTATGCTATTGACCTAAATACTTTTAACTCTGATTTGGCATATATCCCAATTATTTTTGAGTTTCCCATTTTATTCCTTAATGATCTACCAGGCTTACCACCTTAAAGGGAATTGGATTTTGAAATTAAGGTTTATCTTGGTATAGCTCTAATATCTATTACTCTATATCAAATGGCACCTACTAAACTAAAAGAATTAAAAGTATAGCTACAAGACCTATTAGAAAAGGGTTTTATTAGACCCAGTGTATCTCCTTGGGGAGCACCTATACTATTTGTAAAGAAGAAAGATGGGTCGCTTAAGTTATGTATTGATTATAGGCAGCTGAATAGGATGATTATGAAGAATAAGTATCCATTGCCCAAAATAGATGATCTCTTTGATTAGTTAAGGGGTGCAAGTGTATTTTCTAAGATTGATATGAGATTTAGATAACATCAGCTAAGAATTAAGCAAGCTGACATTCTTAAAACTACCATTAAAACTGGGTACAAGCACTATGAGTTCTTAGTGATGCCATTTGGGTGCACCAATATACTGACAGCTTTCATGGATCTTATTAATATAGTTTTTTAGCCTTATCTTGATCAGTTTTGTAGTGGTGTTCATAAATGATATCCTAGTGGACTATAAAAACTAGGAAGAGTATGAACAACATCTCAAAGTGGTGTTACAGACCTTGAGAGAGAGATAGTTGTATGCCAAGCTTAATAAGTGTGAGTTTTGGCTGAACAAAGTTGCTTTTCTAGGGCACATAGTTTTAGTAGAGGGAATTAGAGTTAATCCCAGTAAAGTAAAGGTAGTGTTAGAATGGGAACCACCTAGGAATGTATCTAAGGTGAGAAGTTTTCTAAGGCTAGCTAGGTATTACAGGAGATTTGTAAACGGATTCTCCATTATTGTCACTCCTTTGACCAGACTGATAAGAAAGAATGTGAGGTTTGAGTGGGATAATAAGTGCCAAGCTAGTTTTGAACAACTAAAAAAGATGCTGATAGAAGCTCATATCCTGATTCAACCTAAACGGGGTAACGACTTTATAGTGTACAGTGATGTTTCATTGAATGGCTTGGGATGTGTGTTAATGTAAGATGGGAAGGTAGTAGCTTATGCTTCAAGATAGTTGAAGTCACATGAGAGGAATTATCCTACGCATGACTTAGAGCTAGGTGCTATTGTGTTTACTTTAAAAATATGGAGGCACTATCTATATGGAGAGAAATGCTACTTATATATAGACTATAAGAGTTTAAAATGCCTCCTTACTTAGAAGGAACTGAACCTAAGATAGAAAAGGTGGTTAGAACTAGTAAAGCACTATGACTACCTGATTGATTACCATCCAGGAAAGGCAAATATGGTGGCAAATACTTTGTGAAGGAAGTTTATGATGGCTCTAAAAGCTATGAATGTCAAGTTATAGTACACTTCAGAAGATGTTGTGTTGGCTGAGTTACAAGTGAAACCAGATTTAA
>CANXYI011578544.1:0-15317 GCA_948208565.1 Hura crepitans | reverse complement strand
ATAATTTATATCATTTATTTATTTTCATTCTTTTATCATAAGCTGATGAAAATTTCCACAATCCTATGGATAATGAGATCATAAAATTGTGTAGCAGCCCACATTTTGAACTTTATAGCTACTGCACCAGCATAAAATTGTGTAGTGGATTCCTCCACAGGACCTTACGGCTGCACCCGCATTTATCTATGTAATGGTTTCCCCTATGGAACCTTTAAGCTATACTCATGATCTTATGATCTCAACACACATATCCACAAGACTAAAAGTGAACCTTCGAACACTCAATTAAGCATCGAAGTGCCTTAACAACTACTAAATCCTATAGCTAATCGGTCAACCTATCCATTTCCTAAGTTGTTGCATCTCATGGGCTAAATTTTTTTTTCACCTTATTAAATAAACTTGCATAGCTTTTAGCATGCATATTTTTGCCATTAATTGACTAAAACTGCTTATTCTTATTAAAAATTGCATTTTTGAGTTTTCATGACCATTTTAACTCACATTATGCCATATTCACAAATCAAAAGCATTGTCCATCTCATTTATGGATTCTTAGTCTGCATTCAATGATTACATACTACTTTATGGTCATAATGACATTTTAAGTTCCATTATGCCATTATATACTTTAAGCTTCAAAATATGGCATAATAGGTTATTGGTACCCTTTTAGGTCCATTTTAGGTTTTAAGACATATTTATGTATTAAATCTTGATCTATCATGAATTATTTCATTTTGCATGTTCAAAATATCAACTAAAATATGTATGTATCAAACATTTAACAAATCATGACATATCACTCACGTTGAACATTTTAGGCCATTTGTCCACTCTTTGCAAATTCAATTAAACAAAAGTGTTTTATCATCATACCACCTAATTATGAACCAAAGTCATATTCAAGTAATATTAACCTTATGGACTCTAAGATGATGGGCCATAATGCTCTCTTGAAGATTTCATCCATTAGGTCTTTTTTAACATTCATTAGCTAAACTCTTTTTCTTTCATGCTCATTTAAAATTTAATAGGTCATTTATTCATTCAATTATCATACACACACATGAATACTCATAATGTCACTTTTGTTTTCATTATATAGGTTTATTTAACAATATACTTCATCTTTTCCTTATGAAGCTACATATACACTTTACTTAGCATTTCATTGCATAAAAGCATGCCATGTCCTAAGACCATTAATTATGTCCTATTATTTCTTAATTAATATTTATACTTTGATTTTCCATCTAAAAACATGTATTCCACCATAATACATAACTCAAAAAAATGAGGGACATGCATTTCTTACACACGCCATGACACATACACATACTTGGCATATTTAGACATTCCTTATAGCAAGTATTCACAACTTCCTCCTTTCTCATCAAGTCATTTTCAACCATATCACTCGAAATGACTATATTATGATGTTCTAATCATCTAAACGTATCACACCCACTTAATTTCAATGAATTCTAGGCATTGAACTCATTCTTATACATTTATTAGAAGCCATAATGCACACATAAACATGCCATTTATGTCTATTCACAAAAATGAGCATTTAATGCCAAATTTACATATTAGGTGCATTTTATGATTTTAGGTAAAATTGCTCATCTTATTTTGTTTTCACATATCAAGATAACTAAAAAGGTTCTTAGAGACCCATCTACGCCTTCACTTTTCCCTTGTCATGGTTTTATTTGGAAGAGCTTGACATAAACTAAATAAAACATAAAAAATCTACAATAAAACAACCAAAGCTCTAAAAATCAATCTAAAGCCAAATAAAAACTCTTGGTCTCCTCTAGTATCTAGGAAAATTAATTGAAGTCAAAAAATCTTACCTAAAAAATTTATGGTTACTATTCGTAGTGTTGAAAAATCGACAATTTCGTGCACTTATTTTCAAAATTTCCACTTCCTAGAGGCTTGAAATCTTGTAAAGGCTCTATGGTTCAATTTTAGTGTGATAATTTTGGGTATAAAAGGAGGAATGAAGGATTAAAGATGGAGAGGGAGGGAGAGAAGTGTCGATTGGAAATTTTGTAGGAGAGGGGTGAATAGTGATTTTGACTATTTGTGTCAAAGTCTATTTATACCCTCTCTCAAAAATTCACTATTCAACATTTTTCCTTAATTTTTCACCTTTTCCTAAGCCAATAATTTGCCATATTTTTAGCAATAAATCACTTTAATTATCCATTAGATGCCTTTAAAAATTGAGGCTAAAAAATGTGAAAAAACCAATTAATTTTGTTATTTTTTTGTTGCCTAGTTTCTCAAAAAATCACTTTTCGATATCAAAATTTTTTTATTCTAGTGCCATTGGACTCATTACAATTTTTAAGTATCAGATTACATAATTTTTGTAACTTTGTGAGCAACTTTAAAATTAATTTACGGTTCAACTTTGTCCTAGTCACTATTCCCAAGACACTACAGTAAAAACTTTCTTTGCATTTTTAACCACTTTAATGACCATGGATTGATTTCAAACTTCATCCCAAAATTATTTTATGAATAATACTTTCATTCGGTGTCTTTGTTATATCTTGATTTTTGAGAACACTATTCATCCCAAGAAAATATTGTTCACAATTATTAGGATTTTTGAAGTGTTATAGATTGTCTACCATATGACATGTAGAACGGCTCAAGAAATTATCCAAATGATTTTAGAAGTTTTATATAGGGGGTAGATCTGCACTGACTAAGTATGCCGTAGGCAAACTAGACAGTAGCAAACAACAAAAAGACAAAGTGAAAATGCAACCAAAAAATTACAATAAAGCTAAAAAAGGAAAGAGACAAACCTAGGGGTACACTTCAATGCACGCATGACTAGCTAAGTCAGCTAGAAGTAGCATTGGGGCTCCGAAAGGGACTTCATTCATTAGAGCCATGTTCTAAGGGTGGTTGATTATCAAGGAGGACTCAGAACTCTTCGAAACTAGTATTGAGATGTCTTTCACCCATGGAAGAGGCAGAAGAGAGGATGAAGCAGTCACTAGAGGTAGTAATAGTACTGTAAGAGTCTCACCAGTAGCTGTATTAGCACTAGAAGGGGATAAGGATAAGTCAGAACTTAATGGGGAAGCCATGTGCACAGAGAAAATAGAGAGAAGTCAAATAAAGAGAGGGGAAAATGAAGAAGAAAAGGAAAAGGTCGATGATTTTCATCATGATGTTACAAGTCCTCATGGACTTCAATCCTAACATCATAGACTAAAATCTTAACCCATTTTATGTTAGCCCATAGTCTACATAGATCACCTTTATGGATCGTTAGGTACATCTACATAGGCCCATTTGATAACCTATCCTTTTGCTTATCTCTAGTCTGCACACATCATTCTCATGGACCTATATGCCATCTGTATAGACTAACTCTAGTCCATGCTCTCCTAGGTCTACACAGCCTTTGTTTGTTTGGGATACCAAAAACATTGCTCTGAGACGTCACAAAAACCATTAGAATAATGTTAGAAGAAAGATGAAACCTAAAATTAGAAAAAAATTTGAATCAAAATATGAGAGTCTAGGGAGAATTGGTTTATTGAAAAAACTATATAGGTCATTCTCAGTCAATAATTTTAAATATGTTTTTTCTACAAAAAAATTGATTTTGGGCCAATTCTCACCACCATCGATATCTAATGGGCCAATGAATTTGTTTTATTCTATTTTTCAGCTAATAAAATATATTTAACCAATCACTAAATTAGGTTTTCATTTTCATTAAGGCTAAACAAATTAACTTAATGTATTTTTTAATCTCTTCCTTTGCTTTGGCTAAATTTCACATGTTTTTACTTATATGAACATTTTTCTATCATTTAAAAGATGTTTTTAAAGTTAAAAAAAATGTTTTATTTCAACTAAAAAAATAGGTCAAAATGGTCACTCTTCTTAGTTTGTTTTCAAAAAAATAGATTTAGCCTTTATTTTTAAATCTTCCTGGTGACATTCAATTATTTTCAGCAAAACATCTCCATTCGACTAAGATAAGATGCTACTTTTATCATTAAAAGTTCTATAGTCATAACTTGATAGAGTGGAGTCCGCCTTAAAAACCCATCCTATTAATATATAAAGATTAACTAATTCAAACATCAAAATGTCTCTTTCATCTCTCCTTAGCTATCAAATTAATAGAAATAAGATTCATTAAAGTCAAAGCATTTAAATAAAAGCTAAAGATTAGCAGAATTTTCTTAAAGAAATAACGCATGTCTGCTCAAGGCACCAATTCTATCCCTTTAAAAGGAGGAGCAGCCCATAGCTTCTTCTTTCTATTACAGGTTTTCAAAATCCTCTTCCTTAACATCCCTCACTTTATGGATGACTTTGAGCTGATCCTTGAAGAAATTCCTTGAAGTATTAACTCTCTCTATCTATTTGAAGAAGAATAACCTTAAAAAAGTGTGATAGCCCCTACTGGATTCCTGAAGAAACCCAATAATCGGCATACTTCTCACTAGGTCACCCATCTTAAAATTTCTCCTAAGGTCATTCATTTAACTTTTACCAATTTTACTCCAGATCATGCTATCTGACTCCAAAACAACTTTTATCAGTTCTTATGGTCCTTTTAGGTTGGAAACAATCATACTTAGCCATTAAAGAGGAAATCTAATCATACTCATGTATTACCTAAAAATTCGGCAACATAACAACCGCTCGAGTCCTATCCGAAAATTTAGACAATCCTGTTAAACACTTCTATGACTCATTCACCACACTTGGACCCATCTAGTCCCTAAATATTAGCCTATCATCATCGTCTAGCACATAACAAAGTTAGGCCTTAGGCCACAGATAAACTATACAAAAATATAGAGCCTCAGGCTCACATCAACATTAATATCTTGCATACATATTTAGTCAGTAAGGAAAATATATAAAATTATTAAATTTACATCAATATGTCTTAATCACCTAATCATATTACATTGTCAAGGCCTAAATACATTTTCATACCCATTTCCCACCTAAGTACATGGATATCTAAATACATATTAATTGAGCCCAAGTTTTCACCGGTGTCCTCTGAACCATTATCATCATGCTTTACGAGGCAGGTCTCACTGAAGTGTACCTATTCACCAAAATCGGTATGCTAAGTATACGAGATACTCAGTGGTCAATTTAAAGCAATTTTTTCATGGTGTAATCTTTTTTCTTTAGTTATGTAGTTAAAAATGTAGTTTTTACTTCATTAAATAATTTAAATGATCAATGGGGTGCCAAATTACTAAAATACCCCTAAGGTATTTTTCTGGTCTAGAAATAACATTTTTGGCTTAATTAAATAAATTAGAGTGAGGATTGATACTTAATGTATGTAACTTTGGAAGAATTTCTTAATCTGCCTTAAAAGTGGAAAATTACCAAAATACCCTTTCATTGTGTTTTTATTACTTCTCCTAATATAGTTATTCATATATGCTTAACTTTATCTCTCTCAGGTGTCTATAAGTCTTGAAGTAGTATTCTTGCCTGCTATGTATGTATATTTACTTAAATTAATTTTTTAGACTAATCTAGCACATCCGTGCAAAATGACTAGAATGCCCTTTAACTAGCATCTTACCAAACCTAAGGAAATACTGTTCCATTATGCTTAATCTTTCTATTTATATTCAGTCTAGTCATTTATTTGACTAAATTCTCTAGCCTGACTAGAAAGACGACACTTTAAGTCACTGGATCTAGAGGGGTAATAACTAATGCAGTGGTCCCTATTCTAGACCTACACCACTACATTGGCATGTGTGCCATAACAGAGATTAGTCATAGCCTTCTTAAACATAATAAAATAATTGAGTTATATAATAGAGATTAGCCCGTGGGCCTTCCCAACCATAAATAAAATAACTATCAAGAACTGGGTGACATAATAGAGATCAGTCTATAGACCTCTCTAGCCACAAATGAATATCTGAAATGACTAGGTGACATAATGGAGATCAGTACATAGACCTCTCTAGCCACCAATAACTAGTTGTTGGAAAACCCTAAGTTGACTGATCAACCCATCCAGTGGGTGTTTAACGAATAGGTCAAGTAGCACAATTTAACTTGATTTATTAGCCAAAATTATTTTTATAATATTTAAGTCTCAAAAATAGACACATTAAAATTTTATCCTATACTTTAAAATTTTATTTAGACTGGTATAGCCACTTTTTGTCTTTACCAGGTAAAATTTAGAAATAATTTTTAGGTCTATTATGATCAACAATTAAGAGGTCTTATGGGATTATTTGTCATGGCACTTTTACTTTAAAACTTAATACTTTCTAGTCTAATGACTTTTTGGTTCAGGTAGAGGTTAACTGGATAGTTATAGGTTATTTCGACCACTTTTGGAAGTCAATTTTCTAGGACTATTTTAAGTCTAATTTCTCTTTAGTTTTCACTATTTTATTTAACATGTTACTAGGCACGAGGCCAATTATAATTGGGCCAAATCCATGGCTAAAATATAGGCACAATTGCTAATGAAAACTGGGCTAAGTCCAAGGATAAAATATAGGCACAACTGCCATTAAAACTAGGCCAATTCCATGGCCAAAATGTAACTCAACTCAAGCCTCTTAGAGGCACAAGGAAAGTTCCCTTCATTAACTTATTTAAGGTCACCTTTTAGGTCAATGTCTTAAGCTTCAAGTCCATTATTTGATCTAGGATTTTCTAGCAAAGTCAAGGCATAATCTAAGTGCATTTTGTTATGTTAATAGGTTGTGTTCATCCTTTAAAGTTGATGACAATTAGAGGCCAAAATCATAACCAACATTAGGTATATATTAACATCTTTATAAGCTATCTTACAAACTATGTACCCTAATGCATACTCTCAGGTACTAAAAGAAAATGTACTCAGATTCCATATCCTTTACACTTAACATCAAAATTTTATCAAGAACACATGCCATGCCACATTCATACTCAATTTCAAATAATTTACTATAGGATACTGGCCACCATCATGTAATCCCTTAAGAAAAATGCTCTCGGGTGCAAACTTCCCATGCCAATTTCACCATTTTTTTCACAACTAAAGTGGCCATAAATTTCATTCTAACTTATCATACCATACTAAAATTAAATTCCAACCCATGTATACCCATCACAAGCATTCATATCCACCAAAAAATAGCAAGGAATTTAAGCTATCTCAAAACACACTTACTAACATGCTAGGTAGTCAATTATTTATCACTACTCAAGAAGAATTCACTCATTAATTCAACATTCTAGCACCATATAACAAAGCTTACTATCCTAGGAACTAAAACCCATGAAGAGAGGGCTATAAATTCACTTGCATGAGCCTTTGAAGATGTCAATCCCATCTATAGGCAAGCTACCACCCCCATTCCAACTTCTATGGTAGTCTTGTTCTCCCTCTGTGACCCACCATTTGCCATCCAATGGCCACCAATGCATCATACAAACATACACACATGTCTTAGATATGATTTAGAATCTAGAATCACTAAAAAAAGTCCAAGAAATGGGGTAGACACAGTTAAGAACTCACCTTGGTGTCATGGTTCGGGACTGTTCTTAACAAGTCAACTTGTTTGATTTTTTCTCCCAAACCACAACTCCTTTTTATCTGATTCTTTTTCCTACTGATCCCTAACATCCTAAAGCATTTTGATCCATTAAAATCACTTAATTTGGCCAACGGAGAAGAATGTTATGGCTAAAATATAGAGGAGGTGGCGTCCATAATTCTAGGTAGAAAGGGGAAAATGCCTAAAATGATTTTTGGTCTTTGATAAGTGGAAATCCACTTGTCATGGCTTCCTTGCTAATTGACAAGTGTGCCAAGCCACTTGGCATCATTGTGGATCCCATCTTAACACCTCAACATTGTCCCAAAAATTCTTAAAACGTCCCGATTATTTGGGAAACTTTGAAAATTTATAAAAATTCACTGGGACCTCTAAAAATTACACCATTTTTTTAAAATTCCAACTTCGACTTGCTCATAAATTTTCGTGACCAAATTCCACCAATAGGTCAATTTTCAGATTACCTTAATTTGTATGCCAACCTAAAAACTTATGAGTTTTTGTAAATGACCTCCGATTCCAAAAATTATTTCACCATTGGACTCAGTATGATTTTTTAGCTTTAGGGTCCACTATTTTCGAGTCCGTCTGGGCATATCTCTAGTCAGTCCCAGCTTGGAAAATTTTTATTTGCCTGATGGGTAGGTTACAGCCTAAAATAAATTGTTGGTTCTGCTAAATTTTTCTATTTTGCCTTTTTCATCAATTTAAAACCCCTCTGAGTTTTATAATTTGTGCCACTGCCTCGGTCCATGTGTAAGTGACTTGGTACCCTTGGTTCACTCCTTAGACCCTGTGGCACTATTCATAGAGCCTTTGGATGAGGGCGTTACAAAAAGTGGGGTTCATTTGCTTTAAACATCAACCTCCCATCCATCAAAAAAAGGATATTGGCAATAATTCTTTACTTAATATCTTCATTTTCTTTTGAATTCAACTATACGCTAATTCTATCTTCCTCTTTCTTGATATTCAAATTATACAATAGCAACTTCATATTTTTGGATTTAGCTATATGCTAATCCTATCTTCCTCACTCTTAGGATTCAACTACATGTTAATTCAATAACTATAATAGCAATACATCAACTTGATCTTTTTAGACTCAACTTCACACTAATTCGACCTACACTTAAGTCACCATTTCCATGAAACTTCATCAACTCCTAATGAAAGGTAGGTATGCAATCTCAAATTTGAAATAAAATGAATACTAATTTTTTTCTCTTTTTATCGGTTTCAACCTAACAAGTTAATCTAAGCAAATCTAATTTCCTAAGTTCAGCCTAACAAGCCAATCCAACTTTTTGAGTTCAGCCTAATAAGCAAATCCACTTAGTTAAATTTCATTGACTAGAGGTAGGCATTCATATTTGATGTAACCTCATGCCAAGGTAAGTATTTCTATATTAGTTTATTGTGTACTATTTTAATTTATGTATTTTCATAGCACATACCAAAGTGGGGGCAACTGTAGATGCCCTACCCTTTTGGTCCTATGACAATAACTAGAGACTTACTCCAAAGCAATAATGTAGGCCATTTAGAAACCCATTCCACATAAACTAATAAGGCATAGGTCTACCTAAACATAATGCCATAAGGTTTATAACAACCCACCTAGACTCTATTTAGCCTAAGGCCCATGGTCTGCCTAGACAAACCAAAGCCTATATCTACACAAACTAACATAAACCTGGCCTAAGAACATGGACTGGCACAGGAAAGCCCATAACCTATGTCCACATGGACTAAGTAGCCTACGTCAATATGGACATGCTAGTAGAAAGCTTCTAGAAAAAAGAGCTTCCAATTTAGACTCTGTCTCTTAATCTTTGAAGGATTCTTACTCTTCTAAATAGGAGAACCACCTCCTAAACCTAAAAATACCCATAATGGGTATAAGAAAAAGGAGGCAATTAGAAAATCCAAAACCCTATTATCTGAAAGTCTAGGAGAGGACTCTAATGTAGGATTTGCACTACTAGGCTATAGCCTACCCTAAAAATCCTACACTCTTGTCTTGTTGCTTAACAGCTTCCTCATAAGATAAGATCTGAGGCCTTCTAGTATACATATATTACACATACATACTATTTGTATAAACCCATGATCTCACATGATTAATCATGAGTGTGGTTATTTTATGCACTCCCCATATTTATCGTAAGAGTAGGTCATTATTTTGTACTATTTTGATTGAGTATAGTTGACTCTTGGCATGTTGAGATTATTTTGTCAGGGTAATTCTAGTCACATAGACTTATCTTAAAGAATGTTTATGCCAACACAATCTAAATATATTGATATGTGTAATCGGACGTCTATTCGAACTATCATCTAACACTATCTTAATAGTATCATAAATATGGTGTATTGTATTTTCCATGTTTGACATGTTTATATGTTTTTATATTACATGATTATCGTATGAACATCATTGGCATGATAGAATTGATATATAGTCTATACTAACTCCTTTTCATGATGATCATAGTCCGTACAAATTACTATTCTTTTTATTTATTTGTTTAGTTAATGGTCTGCATAGATTCCCTTTCATAAGGAACGTAGTCCATTCGAATGATCATGTCTTATGTGTATTATTATTGCTTTGTAGTTTGCATGGACTCCCACTAGTGAGGACTGTAGTCCATATAGATAATTTTTTGTAATTTCAATCTTTATATTTATATGTATATATCCTCTATGCTTAATAAATATGTAGCTTTCCCTATGATAATTCCTTTAGACATGTATTATGATTCATCCACATTTATGTTAATAGAATGTCATAAGTTTGTTCTTTCTTTAGGTCCACACAAACCATTATGTGTTACTTTTAACATATTCTTTGAGTTGTATACAAGTAACCATTCTAATAGAATAGGAGGTCTAGAAAGACATAGCCATCCTTACATATGGTAGTCCACATAGACATATATCAGAGCCATATAGAATCTGCATGGACTTGAAAATGTACAGGCGGGACTAATTATATGCCATGAACTATTTCATTTGGCTTTGTACCTATTTATTTCTTTTGGTTATTATTAGGTTGTAATAGGCAGTATAATAACTTATTTTACCTGCCGAAAGCCTAACATCACATCAAATGGTTTACTACATAATTAATTGGTGATTTCTTAATAAAATGGTTTTAAGTTTTCATTAATAAAAGTCATATAAAAATGTATTTTAACAATTGCAAATCTCCCAGAGATGGGAGTTAGGCAATTACCACTAATTCCTATAGAATTATAGGTAATTGTTAGGTCAAACAACCATTAATAAATGATCCAATTTTTTTATGTCAATACATACTTATGCTTGTTGTATATTTCAATGCTACAATTTATTACTCTAAGTGAAAAGGTGACATGAATGCTTTAATTGTAATGCATGCTTGCTTGATATGGTATTGATAAACATTAAAATATAAAGGAAGGTATATTATTAGGGGCATAAATCAGATCTGATTCTGAACCCTTTCTTGGTAAAAGATTAGTGGTCTTAGTGTAGAGCTAGGTGCCAACTCCAAAAACTAACCACCCTCCCCCCCAATAAAATACAATAAATCTACAATATAGCTATGCAGTGGCATTCATGGTCGTCAAGACGGCCACACCCATAAGAAAGTGACACTAAAGTGTCCTAGCAATTATTGACTCCCACGTTGACTAGTCAACCTATCTAGTAGGCTATCTAACTCATATGGGCCATCCTTAATTCTCATGACATTTCACTTTTAATTCATTTCCATAGCATTCATACATCATAAGGGATCGAATCATATTTATATTAAACATTAGCATCATATTTCATTCAAATGAGATTTTGAATATAAACTTTATAATTTATCATCGTAACTTACTTTTTTTGCCAATTATTCTCAAGAATATTAATGCTCTAGTTCCAATTGTAGCCATATTATTTATGACTTGCATCATTATTATGTTTTGGCTTAGATCCATGAATTGGGGTTTCTTAATTCCTTTAATACCCATGAGATTTTCATGTTAATTTCCTTACTACAATCTTTTTAACTTTAAATTATTACCCTTTATTTTATTCCATATTACTTATACATTATTTATCACTTCAATTATAAATTTTCATACTTTGTTAATGTCCTTAATTTCTTATACTATTAATTGTTTATTCCAATTATTACTAGTGCACTCAAATATTCATTTTGAAATCTTTCTTATATCTTATTTATCATCTGCTCTTATTTCTATTATTTTTAATAATTAATGGTTATACTTAGCAATAATTACATGATTTATTTTAATTAATTTAATTGCCATAATTTCTTTATTATATAACAATTATTATTTTAACTCATATTAATTAATTTTATATACTCCATTTTACCAAATTCAATTAAATATCATTTATTTCATTTATTTTATGTCTTTTATTTGGTATTGTCATTTGTGTTATACAACATCCCTTTTTATTCATTTATTTAAAAATTCATTCCATTGTCTTTATTTATTTAAAAGGTAATCAATATTTCTTCATGTCTTTATTATTACTATTATAATAATTTTATGTATATATATATGCTTATATTTCATTTAATTAAACCATTTAACTTCTTTCTTCTATATAGCTTATTTCACTTTAACTTTCATTGAACCATTCTTATATATTCTACCTTGAATTAATTTCTTTTATTTTTCTTCCTTTCTTTCTTTAATGCTATCATTGATATTATTATCATTATCATAATTATTATTTTTATCACTTTATTTTGTATAAATTTACCTATATGTTTATATCTTTTATTCATTGCTCGTAATTAATTCCTATTATGTAATTACACCTTTTATGTTTATATGCATAGTTGTCTTAATATATCAATTATATGTTATCGTAATTATATAATTAATTCCAAAAATTCTTATACTTCTTATTATTGTTATATTCTTATTAAAATCCTTAATTCCTCAAATACATATTTAGAATTAATTCAATTTTATTCCTATGTAATTTAACTCCTTTAATTACTTATTCTTTTTTCCACTTATATTTTCCTTACACTTTCATTTGATCATCTCATATTAATTACTTATAATGATTTATCTACCTATTATTTTCTTTAATCAACTTGCTCTAATTTAATTACTTTATTAATGTTATTATTTGTCATGTATAATTTCTTATCATGTTAGCATACAAGCGTGTGTGTGTGTGTGTGTGTAAGTATTCTAATTCTTCACAATATTAATTCTTAAATATTTATTTAACCTATCTATTTTTCTACAGTAATTTCTTTATCCATATATACAATTTAATTACATTATATACCTAATTAATATACAATGGCTAATATTGCTTAATGTACACATTTTGGCCATATTTGTTTCTTCCTCCTGCCTATTTTTTTTTTATCATTTTAACCATTCTAACATATTTCCTTTAATTCCTAATTATGTCTTCTAACATTAGTTTCTACTACAACAAAGCATTTAAGCTAAACTAACGACTTCCATAATACACATAATTCTTAAAATTTTCCTAAATAAAGTAAACTCATAGCAATTAAATTTCATTCTTTCTTTTCTTTATTTTCCTCACTCCTAAATATCCTAACATAAACCTTATATCAATTTCATCCACACATTTTAACTATCCATAACAATATATCAACCATAACTCATATAAACCATAAACAAATATTAACCATAATTAGAATATACATACCTCATATACAAGCTTTTCTCTATGTAAAATTCATTCTATTCTCTTTAATTTCCTTTCCATCACTCTTCTTCAACATCAAATATGGCACCCTCCACCTGATCTATACACCAGACACGAATGGGGGACATATGCATGTAAAACGATATCCAGTTTTGTTATCTAAAACCACTTTAAACTTAAAAACTTTTGTATAAGAAAGCATTTTTTTATTCAAATATGAAATAAAAACATTAAAAACCTTTTGGCATGCATATCGAGGTAAACATTGGGGTTATCATGTTAAAAACACTTCTATAAAATCAATAAACTCATCTGTAACCTAATAGGTCCTCTTGACTCTCCAAAAATAACATATAACACAATGAGCCTCAGGCTCTCCACAGCTAACATTATCACAAGTAAACTCATTAATCAATGCATAAACATATGTGAAGCAAAAAAGTAAAGTCATTAGTTATAATATTTGAGTACAAAAATCCCGTTCCAAAATGCAAATTAGACCCAATCCCTCTAAGATCACAAGAGCACACTAACTACTAACCATTAAATTTATATCAAAATCATTATTACAAAAAGTACAAAAATACCCATGCAGGGGTTATCTTTGTGTCTCCTAATATGTAGAAGCTTTAACTCTAATCTACTGCCCTGTTAACTATGCATTGCAAACAAGCAATGCATTAAGCTTTTGCTTAGTGGCGTAATCACTTGAACTTGTAAAAAGGTTAGTTTTAGCATGCCCATATATGCACATAAGCTATTATCAGATTTAAAATCATAAAAATGCAATTATAGTGTCTTATATGCAAACATAAACATTTCAAACACAAATAATGCATTTTGATATCATACTTACAAAGGCATTATATGAACATCAAATAACCACCATTTAATTGATATAATGCATTACATACATAAAGTCATGATCTTTATAGCATTTCAATAAACATATTATAATAATGCATTACAAGGAGTTCTAACATACATGTTTTTTGAGTTATAATACCCTTATTTCCTCATATACTCATATTTCCACATCATAACCATAATCACACTAATTATAGCTATATGAGTGCTAATAATCATATTTAAACATTTGAAGATAGATTTTTGTTTCATTCGGCCAACTTATATCCATATTTCACATATTAATGCCATTTAATATATAATTCCAAATTATGCATTCTTAAGTCATTCTAATTGTTTAACTTATGCCTATATCAATAAGACAACTAACAAAGACTAGATAATAGAATAACTTAGGCCCGAAGGCTCTCATACCCATATCTATGAATACTTAGACTTGAAGGCACTCATATCCATACATGCATATCACTTAGTCCCGAAGACTCTCAAATTCGCAGATGCATAACATATAGGCTCGAAGGCTCTTATACTGTGACACCCCCTACCCGTTCCCCCTGAACGGATAAAGTGTGTCTGTACTTCCACTATAATTCGTCAGGCACTACCAGACATTTTAAAATATTCGAGCAGCATAACGGCTGCCCTATTACCTAGCCCAAATTAAAACCTGCAAGAAAAACATTTCTAAATAATATATAACCTCCACATACACCATTGGACCCTCTGGTCCTCCAAATCACAGTCATTTAATCAACAACACTAAATCACAGGGTCAGAGACCCACCAATCATCTTGCATTCTTAAAACAACCATTTTATATATGATACTGTATTCCAAATATACAACCTATATCCACTAGTACATGAGTGCATACCTATACATCTTATAAAAGAAAGAGGACAATATACCAAAAAGACTCGTGTTCAGCTACACTATGCTCCTCGTCTGATGCTGTGAGTCCCTCTATCTATAACTTGCACATTGGAACATCGATACGCTGAGTATAAAACTCAGTGGTGGAATATACCAAACCAAATATGTCATTTACGCACACAAATGAAAGTTCACAAGCAACATGTGTCAATTTAACATAGTTATTCTTCTAGACCTTTAAACACTGAGATTCTTATT
>CANXYI011578529.1:0-11969 GCA_948208565.1 Hura crepitans | reverse complement strand
GCTCAAGGTAGGGGTATTGGTCATTAAATTTTGAGGGGCCATAAAATGATAAAATCCACTTAATTTAAAGATTTAGCAAAACTAATAAATTATTTTAGGCTATAATCTATTGGGCTATAGGCTCAGATGGAGTCAGGTTAGGAATGACCTAAGATGTGCTCGAACAAACTTGAAAACTTCACACCCTAAAGGTTAAAAATTCCCTTGAGACCATTGGTGAAATAATTTTTAAATTTTGAGGTCATTTGTAAATTTTCTAAATTTTGGGATTTTACAGGTAAATTGAGGTAGTTAATTAACTATCCTATTGATAGAATTTGGTTGTGAAATTATATGAGACCCTAAATGGGACCAATCGAGGATTTTTAAAATAAAGGCAATAATTTTTAGAGGTCCAAGTGATTTTTAAAAATTCCCAAAAGTGTCTATCGAAATTAAGCTTTTTTGGGTTATTTGAAAGGCATGTAGGCTCCACCTATGCCATTTTAACCACTATAAAAGGGCTAAGCTGACATATGGATGGCCACTTGGCCAAACCCATAAACTTTTCACCTTTCTTCCTTCGCTACAACTGATGCCTTCTTAAGCTAAGATTACAATTTTCATCGCCTTCTTCAAGCTTTTTCTTAAGTCTATTACCACCAAAAATCATTAAAATAGTTGAAGAATTAAATTGCAAAGGTGTTCGAGGCCCTAGGGGTGGCTAGAGTTTAAGAAAATTCATAAAAGCTTAAGGTGTCAACAAAAGAGGACCGAAAGGGCAGCTTCTTGTGTCTAATTGTTCTAGCCCTTTTTATTTTATTTTATAGGGGATTTGGTGATTTTAAGAATAGCTATATGATTGGAATTTGATTTGGATAAGTGTGTGAATTTGGTGGATTTTTGAAGGAGAGATGGCGTGCATAGAAGGCAAGGTATAATGGGTGGATTTTATGATTTTCTTCAAGCTAGAAGAGTGGGTTCTAGCCCCTTTGGTTGTGAGGTAAGTACATCTAATCCATTCAAAGCATGTAAGCTTGACTTGCCATGAGTAATGCTTAGGAACCTTATATGGAATTGGTAGATTAGGTGGGTTATATGTGTAATATGAAGGATTAAGTGTATAATTAACCTAATGTTGTGTGAAATGAATGTTTGGGATGATGTTTGGATGAAAAAAAAGCATGAAAGTGTGAATTCCTCACTTGGTCAAGAGCTTTGTATAGGCATGTGTGTTTGTTAATGGCTTGAAATGGTATTATGGCATATTAGTTGATGTATTTGGCATATATAGTGATTGAATTTTCAGTGTAACTAGTGAACTTGTGAAGTTTAGATGGGTGACTTGTTTTGGTCAAGAGTTGTGCCTTGGTATGGGAGTGAGTGTGTGGGTTGTGTACAAAGTTCATGAAATGGTTTTTGGCTTGCCAATTGATGACATTTGAGGTGTATGTGAAGAATGTAGTAAGTTAAGACTTGTATGTGTGTGTTAGCAGTGTGGTCAAGGCATGTTATAGGCTATATTTGTCTAATTTACATGGTAAAAGCATGAATGATGCATTTAGGTATGTTGTGAAATGTCTAAGTGTGCATGAATATGTTTAATTCAGGTAGAAAGCATGATTAAGGCAAAATGGACTTATGGCCAAGAGCCTTGTAAGGTAAGGTGATCTGAAAATGAGGTATGGTTAATGGCATTTGTATGTATATATTGGCATGACACTTATGGCATTTAGTACATGGCATGACTTAGATGGATAGGCATGATTAGTGTAACATGAAATGTATAACATATGGGACATGTTTAGAGCATGAGAAAAGGATTGCAAAAATGAAGTTAAAAGTGACTTAAAATGGAATGTAAAATGGTTTTAAAAAGGGCTTAAAATTAGGCATGAACTTGTACCCAAAAGTAACCTATAATGTGATGTTTTTCTATTTTGGCATGTAAGCCATTTGTATGGCAAATGAATGCCTTTGTTTGAGGTTAGCTTTAGGCCAATGGACTTAAATGATGATTAGTGCAATTGGCACTATAAAAGGACTTGAAATGAGCCTATAATGGCCATCGAAAGTACATAGACTGACCTATAACTGTCCAGTAAAATGAGATTTTGGGACTGTAATTAAAATGGTAATTTAATATAGAAATATTTGAGTCAAAATAATATCCTAGATTAGAATTAATATGCATATAATTATGCCTTCAGGTTTGAGTCAAAAAGTGATAGAAAATTTTACCTGATTTTACCCGGTAGTGCTGAAAATGACCTATAACTGTCTAGGTCAAAAATTAACTATTTGATAAAAATTTTATTTGTCTATTTTCCACTTTATAATTATCAAAAGATGATTAGTAAAGAAATAAACTTAAAAATGCTGTAAGATGGCCCATTAGCTAGACATCCACTAAATGGGTTGACTGGTCAACTTAGGGATTAGTAGCTATTAAACTGTCTGAATATCAAACTAGGTTGGTGCAGTGGCCGAGGTTTATAATTGAGCCATTGAACTAGTCTGTAGGGTAGACACTTCTATTCATTGATTGGATATCAAACTATGCTAGTGCAACAGTGAAGGTCCCTAAAGGGGCTGCTACACTAGTCTATTAGGCATACTTGGATGGAACATTTAATATGATTATTGTCTTAGGAAGTTATGGACTAATCCATATGCATAATTATTCTTGCATTTTGCCCCTTAGGAGATTCTTATGAATTGATCCCTATAGGCTATAGTGGTTAATACAGCGATTAGGGTCGAAAATGTGGGCCACTGCACATCCTTCAGTTCCCTCTTGTTTTAGTGTTTGTAAGTGTAGTCTACCTAGTTGGGCCTATTTAATAATTTAAATAATGCACTTAAGTGAACTAATAGAATAATTGCATAAGTTACTAGAAGAAATTGAATAAAATGGTTATAGTGGCATTTTGGTAATTTTGATGAAATAAGGCATACCATCTATATGACATCAAACAATTGGTATGGTCACACATTACACTTACACTATTAATTTTAATTGCATGTGTGTATTAATGCATACTTTAAATGGTTTATATTTGCTCACTAAGTTTTATACTCAATATGCCGATGTTATGGTGCACAGGTGACAAGGATAAGTAGGCTAACCTCAATGATCATGCAGTGTAGCTATACAATGGTGAAGGGTAAAGAAAGCTATTTTCTTTCTTTTAGATAATGGCACTCATGTAATACCTAGTAAGTTTTGGGTTAGCATGCTTAGAGGCTGCTATGTCATATGAAAAACCTAGAAGTGATGTATATAAGTTGTTATGGTTTTTTTTGGATTATGTGTGAACTTGATAACTATAGGTCTAAGGCCCTATGTGGTTGAATGTTGATATGTGACTATGTGTGTCTAGTGTTGGTTAATGATTAATTAGGGGACCAAAAGGGTCTAAAAAGAGGTGTTTTTTGAATTTTTGGCTTATAAAAGTGTTTTAACAAGTAAAAAAAATTTTAGAATGTAAACCGAGTAACTGTTATGCTACCTAATTTTTTGTGACCCATAAAGAGTCTATATAAGCCTTTTTTGAGTGAGTCAGACCATGTATGAACATGTTTTGAGGATTAGAATGGACATGTAAGCAATATCTTATAGAATTCTAGAATAGCTCATAAGTGTTAAGGAGTTTTCTCCCGGAGTAATCCTAGGATGGGTGATCAGTTGGGAAGTGCCTCGCCTATCGGGTTTCTTTCGAGACCTAGTAAGGGGTGTCACAGGTTGAGATATTTAAAGGTAGTTGAGTGATCAATAGAGGATTCAACACCTTAGATTATAGTGGGGAGTTTATATCACTGTTTTAATATACCTATATTCCGGGAATCATTAAATAAAGTGAAATACAAAGTGTAAATAAGATTCACCTGGGCATTTTTGGAATAAAGGAAAAAACATTAGAACCAACATGTTTAGGGCTTAAATAGACATACATGATTAAGTGTTGAGTTGACACAAGTTCATACTTAAGCCTAAATGAGGTAAAGTATAATGAAAAGGCAAAGTGCATGGTAACTATATATGGAAGGGTTAAGTCAAACTACTTGACTTTCTAATACTTATGCAGTCATTAGGCTTAACTAGAAGCCTCTAATGACTTGTATAGTAGTAAATTTATTAATGGGATTTAATAATGAATTATTTGGATTAAATCATAGAATCCTAATTCCATTAGGATTTTGATTCACTACTATACTGCCAACGTGCTTTAGAAGCACATAAGGTCACACACGAATAAGAGTAAATTAATAAGTTAAAACTACAAAGTATTTAATGACATGGGATGTCTTAAATAAGAAGAAATAAAATCAAAAGGCTTAATAGTTTTAGAGCCTAGAGAAATGCTTAAAACATTAATTAAGTGTTAATTAACTTTTTGAAGTAATTGGGTCAGAATTAAGCCTTTTAATTAATTAATTAAAAGCCCATTTTTTTCTAACTTTTAGGGATTTAAGTGCTAGAAATTTGACTTAAGGGTGAGTAAAAAAGGCATAAAAATCCTTATGAAGTCATTCACAATAATAAAGCCATAACAAAAAGAACAGTTCTCTATGGTTGTCACAAATTCACCTTCTTTTGGGCCTTCTCCTTGTTATTTCTTCTTGAATATTTTTTCTAACTAGAACATAGAAATAAAATTCACTTGTGCATCTCTTAGAGAGTTCTCATTCAATTTGATACTAGTGTGGATGCCTTAGAGGTGTTCCCAAGAGGATCACTTTGGTTTGCAACAACACAGTTAGGTGAAAAGTTGCAAATCAAAATCGCATAGAGAATTTACGGTATATTCTTATTTAATGATTTCTTTAATTTTTATTTTTCAATTTTTTGATGTTCAAACCTCTACCATGGTTCCATGTATGTTTAATTTTCACTGGCCATAAGTGCATGGGAACTAACATTATCATCATGTGAAATAATGTGAAGAAAGATCAAAATTTTATTCATAACAAACAAAAAAGACATTCAATGGCATTTCATTGGAAAACATGATTTTAAATGTAATCAACCATATAAGGCTTATGAAAACATTATTTTTATGATGAATAATGTATATTTTATCCCTTATAACTTATCAATTATGATTATTCAAGGAAATAGATGAATTATGAATAAAGAACATTTGAATTACAAAAAAGAACTCCTCAAAGAGCACCCATGAACTGAAGTGGGATTCTCATAATAGCTCTAAACTTCTTAAAAACTCTCAGAAATTTTCAAACAATATTTTGAATTGATGATTTCAAAATATTTACTCTTTCTTGAATATTATATATCTCTCAAATATTCTATCCCACATTAATTGTGGAGGGGGAGAGGCTATTTATAGGCTTTTAATATGAAGTGTTTATATCCTTTCCCAACTTTAAATATGGTGTTTTAGGTGATCAAGAGCTTGATGATATGATTTTAGTAGGAAAATACTATTCTAGAGCATTAAAGGTTTGATTATAATAGAATTGAGCCTCTTATAATTTAGTTGTATGAAGAATTATTGCATAGGCCATGAATTACTACACAGACAGTTAAAACCATTATGCTATGGTTTCTCGGCCTAGGAAAATGTTATGATATGGCAATCTTAGTGTGACATCCCCCATCGGATTCCCTAAAGAACAAAACATGTGGGGCACTTCCCAATAGGTCACCTATCCTAGGATTGCTTTAAGAGAAAACTCTTTAACACTTATGGGCTGTTTCAAAATTTCATCATATATGGCTTAAATATCTAGTCTAATCCTTGTACGCATGTATACATAGTCTGACAGACATCAATAAAGTCTTTACAAACCCTTTACAGGTCTCAAAAAAATTAGGCAGCATGATAGCTACCCGAGTGATGTACCAAAAAGTTTCTAACACCTATTAAAAACACTTCTATATACAATAACTCATAACCTCCATTTGGAAACTCTGGTCCCTTAATCAAATATCAACACATCTCATCTATCTTAAAATCAAACACAGAGGGCCTTAGGCCTACAAGTATAAAAACCACAAGCCAACCCAAGACAATCAAAACACCCATTTATTTATAATCGACCTGCTTAAACTTACAAACTTTAATAGCTCTAAAGATGCTGGATACATAACCTACAATTCTTACATGAGTGCTTACTACATATATCAATTCACAAAAGTAATTAGATCCTTATTGTCTCTACTACTACCTATATGTACTACGAGGCTAGAAAGTTATCCTTACTTACTTGCACACCAAAACACTGATACGCTAAGTATAAAACTCAGTGTTGAATTTAATAAACTAAAACATGTCTTATGCAATCACACAAATGCTTTAATACACTAGCAATCAAAATTTTAAGTATATAGGTCCTATTTTAAAGAAATGTAATGACATTTTATTTACACACACACACACATATATATATATATATCAACTAGGTCAATAAAGTTATGCCAGACACATGCAATCATAAAATAATGGTCTAGGTGTAATGTGTAAGCAACATGCCAGATGATCAATGTCATTTAGATGATATGTCATATGTTCTTCAAATTTACCAAAATGCCACTATGATAAATGTATTTAGTTTATTTCTATAATTTATTCAATCATTCCATTATTTCTAGATACATTATTCAAATTATTAAATAGGCCCTACTGCTAGACTACACTTACAAACATTAGAATAAGAGGGAACTAAAAGGTGTGTAGTTGTCCATATTTTGGACCCTAATCGCTACACTGGCCTGATATAGCCATAGGGATTAGTTCATAAGAACCTCTTAAAAGGCAAAATACTGATCATTAGTAGACCAGTGCAGTGGCCCCTCTAAAGACCTTTATCGTTGTACCGGCATAACTCAATATATAATCAATAGTGTTAGTAATAAAGAGTGTCTGCCCCACAGATTGGTTTGCCTCGCAAACTAGTGTAGTGGCTCAACAATAAACCTCAGTCGTTGCACCGGCCCATTCTAATATCTAATAAAAGAAAAGATGCGTCTACCTTGCAAACTAGTGCAGTGGCTTAATAATGAATCTTGATCGATGCACTAGCTAAGTTTGATAATCAGACAGTCAAGCAGCTACTAATTCCTAAGTTAACCGATCAACCTATGTAGTAGGTGTCTAACTAATAGGCTATTTAATCTCAATTTATGTCTATTTCTTTATTGATAAACTTTTTATAATATTCTTAAGTCAAAAGCAAAGTGTTATTAATTTTATTTTATAGTCAATTTTTAGCCTAGATAGTTATGGGCCTTACCGGATAGTTTCGAGTCAATTTTTTAGTAATATTTTTAAGCATTGTCATTACCATAATTCAATTTACATCATTCTTGGTTTCATACCATATTGAATTTCTAATTATTAATCATTCACAATCCATTTAATCTATAGGTTTAGAAAATATAGTTTATAGGACAGTTATGGGTCCATTTCCTATTTTATGATGGTCATTTCTAGGCTCATTTCACATTATATTTTAGTGTAACTTTCAACATTCATTTCAAACATTCATAGGTCCGAAGCCAAAGTCAATGAGGCCACTTAAATGACCATATAATAGGAATTAATGCCATTCTATATTATTATCTCATAATAGTCCCTTTTTGGGCATAAGTTTTAGGCCACAAATCATTCCACTTTTAAGCCCATTTTATTGTACTTTATCATGCATATAAATTACACACATATTATCAATACTTTAATGCCATTCTCATTTGGTTAGCTCTTAACCAATACATCAAAATGGGCTTATATGTATACCAAAGTTCTTTTGACTTTACCTCCTTGGAATCTAATAGCCTCTACCCTTGATCTGCCTTCTATGAAATCCTTTCCTCTGTTATCCCTAGCATTTACAACCTCCAAGAGCACCAACACACACACAATTACCACTTGAAAACCTTAAACATAAAGGCATTCTTAAATTGAGGAGAATTTCCAAAAATTAGAGTAACACTAAAAGAAATTAACTCACTCCAACACTTGAGTAGCATGATACCCATACTCTCCTTTATTTATTCTTAATTTCTTCTTGAGTTCGCTTCTTGCTAGTGATGGCCATCTTCTCAAATCTTCCATGGTTACAGGGTTCAAAGGCTACAAGTGGCCTTAAGGAGATAAAATATGGCTGAACAGCCGAAAGAAAAAAAAATAGAGAAATGCTATCCCATGTGAACAGCATTTCATGAGAAAATTTGAGACAAAAAATTAAAAATAAATAGAGGAAAAAGTGGTGGCCAAGTATCCATAAAGACAACCACATTTTTCCCACCTATTGAGTGAATATCAGGATGCCTCAGGTTGCGACATGCGGCCCTGGAGTGTCCCAAAACTCAGTTTTTTGGATATAAGGGCTGCCAAGTTCAAGGAATTTTTAGAAATCATATGGTCCTCAAAAAAATGTGTTGTTTGTTCCCAAATTCTTCATTTGGTCCTAATAATATGCTCACAAAATTTTGCAGCAAAATTTCATCAGGAAGTAGTCGAACCAAACAATCGGTAATTTGTGACAATTTGATTTGCGACAGAAATTTGGGAATTTTTATACGGCCGCTCGGACCTTTAAAAATTATCACATTTATTTTTGAAATCCTTAAATACCTTCAATTAGAGGGATGTCAAATTTCATAGGCAAATTCCTTAGGGAACTAGGCTAGTGAAATTTTGTGGTAATCCTAGTTCTGTTGAAATTTGAAACAATTCTAAACGACCTCAAAAAATTAAAATTCCTTCTCCATTGGTCTCATTACAATTTTTAAACTTTAAGGTATGATATTTTCATGTCCATCTAGGCTCTTCCAAGGTCATTCCTAACTTGACTCAATCATATTCTAACCATATGTCTTGGCTATAGCCCAAACACTCATATACAAGTGTCAATCCACCGTTTGTATATAACAATCTATCCTTTCATCAAAACTAACCCATAAACCATACATTAAACCAAATACACATGCCTCATTCATGCCAATTATCTAGCTCACATGACACACTTAAGAAAATCCTTAAGCAACTCTTGCCATTACAAAATCACACACAAGCCACCCCAAATTTCTCATATAAAATGTCTAATATACATGCCATTTGGCTTAATCACTCAAACATGCACTAAAACTACATTCCAAGCTACACACACTCACATGTAAGTTACATCATCACAAAAGGAATTTCTATCAACCTTATGTATTCTATGCATGCCCTATTCATGCCACTTACAACTTAAAGTAGTTGTCCAGGTACACAAATTAACAACCAAGCCCACACACACCATTGGCAAGGCATAATCTAACCCTACTACCCATCGCACATGCACCTCTCTCTACATATTTAACTAAGAACTTCTTTTCCCCTATACCATACAATTCTACCCTCAACTAAATACTGCTCTCTTACTAAAGTTTTGCACCACATGTTCCACACATATACCTACAGTCACCGTATAAGCATTTTTCCTCACTTTTTTTATATGCCACACATCCAATTTAGATGCTTTCTTTCTTGTTCCCAAGCCATCAATAAAACACAGACACACCTAGCTACATAAACTTCCAACCCACTTGACACCACAAATGCAATAGAATTAGTGCTTCTCCTAAATTTATCACATATCTAAATTACCACTAAGATACATATTCAAATTTTACTATAATTTAGAAGTTTAGCTTATTATGACCTCAATTAGACACTAAAGAAAACCAAGCTATGCTAGAATTTAATGAAATTCAAATACCTCCTTGGAATCTAGTAGCCTCCACCCTAGATCTGTCATCTATGAAATCCTTTCCCCTACTATCCCTAGCATTTACAACCTTAAAGAGCTCCAATACACACACAATTACCACTTGAAAACCTTAAACACAAAGGCATTCTTAAATTGAGGAGAATTTCCAAAAATTAGAGTAACACTAAAAGAAATTAACTCACTCCAACACTTGAGTAGCATGCTACCTATACTCTTCTTTGTTTATTCTTAATTTCTTCTTAAGTACATTTCTTGCTAGTGATGGTTGTCTTCTCAAATCTTCCACGGTTGTTGGGTTCAAGGACTATTAGTGGCCTTAAGGAGATAAAATATGGTTGAACAACCTAAAGAAAAAATAGAGAAATGCTATCCCATATGAACAGCATTTCATGAGAAAATTTGAGAGAAAAAATTAAAAATAAATAGAGGAAAAAGTGGGGGCCAAGTATCCATAAAGGCAACCACATTTTTTCCACCTATTGAGTGAATGTCAAGATACCTCAGGTTGTGACACGCGGCCCCTAAGTGTCCCAAAACTCAGTTTATCAGATATAAGGGCTGCCAACTTTAAGGAATTTTTAAAAATCATATGGTCCTCTTAAAAATGTGTTGTTTATTCCTAAATTCCTCATTTTACCCCAATTATATGCTCATAAAATTTTGCAACAAAATTCCATCGGGAAGTAGCCGAACCAAACAATCGGTAATTTGTGACAATTTGATTTGCGATAGAAATTTAGGAATTTTTATACGGCCGATCGGACCTCTAAAAGTTATCACATTTATTTTTGAAATCCTCAAATACCTTTAATTAGAGGGATGTCAAATTTTATAGGCAAATTCCTTAGGGAACTAGGCTAGTGAAAATTTATGGTAATCCTAGTTTTGTTGAAATTCGAAACAATTCCAAACGACCTCAAAAAATTAAAATTCCTTCTCTATTGGCCTCATTACAATTTTTAAACTTTGAGGTATGATATTTTCATGTCCGTCCAGGCTCTTCCATGGTCATTCCTAACTTGACTCAATCATATTCTAACCATATGTGTTGGCTATAGCCCAAACACTCACATAAAAGTGTCAATCCACCATTTGTATATAAAAATCTATCCTTTCATCAAAACTAACCCATAAACCATACATTAACCCAAATACACATGCCTCATTCATGCCAACTATCAACCTCACATGACACACACTTAAGAAAATCCTTAAGCAACTCTTGCCATTACTAAATCACATACAAGCCACCCCAAATTTCTCATCTAAAATGTCTAATATACATGCTATTTGGCTTAATAACTTAAACACTCTCTAAAACTACATTCCAAGCTACACATACTCACATGTAAGCTACATCATCACAAAAGGAATTTCTATCAACCCCATGTATTCTATGCATGCCCTATTCATGCCACTTACAACTTAAAGTATTTGTCCATGCACACAAATTAATAACCAAGCCCACACACACCATTGGCAAGGCATAATCGAATATTACTAACCATCAAGCACACGCACCTCTCTCTACATCTTTAACTAAGAACTTCTTTTCCCCTATACCATACAATTCTACCCTCAACTAAATACTGCTCTCTTATTAATGTTTTGCACCAGAGGTTCCACACATATACCCACAGTCGCCCTATAAGCATTTTTCCTCCCTTTTTTTAAATGCCACACTTCTAATTCTGATGCTTTCTTTCTTATTCCCAAGCCAGCAATAAAAAACACACACACCTAGCTACATAAACTTCCAGCCCACTTAACCCCACGAATGCAATAAAATTAGTGTTTCTCCTCAGTTTATCACATATCTAAATTACCACTAAGATACATATTCAAATTCTACTATAATTTAGAAGTTTAGCTTATTATGACCTTAATTAGGCACTAAAGAAAATGAAGCCATGCTAGAATTTAATTAAATTTAGATACCTCTTTGAAATCTAATAGCCTCCACCCTTGATTTGTCTTCTATGAAATCCTTTCCTCTGCTATCCCTAGCATTTACAACCTCAAAGAGCACCAACACACACACAATTACCACTTAAAAACCTTAAACATAAAGGCATTCTTAAATTGAGGAGAATTTTAAAAAATTATAGTAACACTAAAAGAAATTAACTCACTCCAACACTTGAGTAGCATGCTACCTATACTCTCCTTTATTTATTCTTAATTTCTTCTTGAGTTCGCTTCTTGCTAGTGATGGCCATCTTCTAAAATCTTCCATGGTTGCTGGGTTC
>CANXYI011578338.1:0-17503 GCA_948208565.1 Hura crepitans | reverse complement strand
GGAGAAAAAGAGAGAGGATCAGACTCAAGTATAGTCTCAGCCTAGGTCTCAACAGTAAACATGGTATCACGGGTTGAGATAGGTATAAACCTAAAGGTTAAAATAAGCTTAAACTACTAGACCTTGATTGCCTCTTCGAGCTAGTAGTACTTTGAGCACAGTGGGCAATAGGAATGAACCTCCCACATATGCCAATTGTCAGAGAAAGCACTGGAGGCAGTATAGAGTAAGTCAATGCAGGAGATGTTTTTATTATAATGCAGGAGATCATTTTAAGAGAGAGTGTCCCTAGAGGAAGGTAGGGGGTACTTAGACCCAGGCATCTAATGTAACACCTTAGGGTAGGGGTTAGAGGCAGGCTAAGGGAGAGTCGTCTAATACCAATCAGGGCATTAGGACCGAGGCTTGTGCTCTAGCTAGGTAGTATGCTATTAAAGCTAGAAAAGAGGCTGCAATGCCAGACATCATAACTGGTACATTCTATTTATTTTATGTTCCAATTTTGGCTTTGATAGACCCTAGTTCTACACATTCTTATGTATCTTTTACACAAGCACAGAATAGGCAATTATAGCCTAAGCATGTTAATATAGACATTAGAGTTAGTAATCCTATAAGGCAGTGTGTGGTGTTAAACAAAGTGTATAGGCAATGCCCTTTAATGATTCAAGGGTATAGCTTCTTTGCTGATTTGATTGATTTACCCTTTAATGAGTTTGATGTAATTTTAGGGATGGATTAGTTGACTGAACACCAAGCCATAATAGATTGTAAACATAAGAAGTTGACCCTCCAGACTATAGGGGGACAGCTAGTGATAGTGTATGGTGAGAGAGGTTCTGTGAACAATCTTATCTCTGCTGTTAAGGCACAGAGACTCCTTTAAAAGGGTTGTGAGGCATATTTAGCCTATGCTATAGACCTAAATTCTCCTAATTCTAATTTGGCCCATATTCTAATTATTTCTGAGTTTCCTAATGTATTTCCTGATAAATTACTAGGCTTACCACCTCAAAGGGAATTAGATTTTGAAATTAATGTATACCCTTGTACTAGTCGAATATCTATTGCTCCTTATTGAATGGCACCTATTGAGTTAAAAGAATTGAAGATACAATTGCAACAATTGTTAGATAAGGGTTTTATTTGACCCAGTGTATCTCCTTAGGGAGCACTTGCATTATTTGTAAAAAGGAATGACAAGTCACTCAGGTTATACATTGATTATAGGTAGCTGAACAAAAAGACTATAAAGAATAAGTATCCATTACCCAAGATAGATGACCTTTTTGATTAGTTGAGAGGGGCAGGGGTATTTTCTAAAATTGATTTGAGATCTAGATATCATCAGCTAAGGATTAAGGATGTTAATATCCCTAAAACTACCTTTAGAACCTAGTACAAGCATTATGAGTTTTTGGTGATGCTATTTGGGCTCACCAATGCTCCAACAACTTTTATGGATCTCATTAATAGAGTTTTCCAACCTTATCTAGATCAGTTTATGGTGGTGTTCATAAATGACATCTTACTATACTCTAGATTCCAAAAAGAGCATGAACAACATCTTTAGGTGGTGTTGCAGACATTAAGAGAAAGATAGTTGTATGCCAAGCTCTGTAAGTGTGAGTTTTGGTTAAGGGAAATTGGTTTTCTAGGCCACATAGTTTCAGTTAAGGGAATTAGAGTTAATCCTAGTAAATAGAAAGTAGTTTTAGAATGGGAACCACCTAGGAATGTAATAAAAGTGAGAAGTTTCCTAGGATTAGCGGGGTACTACAGAAGATTTGTAAAAGGATTCTCCATCATTGCCACTCCTTTGACCAGACTTATTCAAAAGAATATGAGATTTGAGTGGGATAATAAGTGTCAAACTAGTTTTGAGGAACTAAAAAAGATGCTAATAGAGGCTCCTATCTTGATTCAACCTGAACAAGGTAAAGACTTTATTGTGTATAGTGATGCTTCATTAAATGGTTTGGGGTGTGTACTAATACAGGAGGGAAAGGTTGTAACTTATACCTAAAGATAGTTGAAGGCATATGAGAGGAATTACCCTACCCATGACTTGGAATTAGCTACCATTGTGTTTGCTTTGAAGATTTGGAGGCACTATTTTTATGGAGAAAAATGCTACATATATACAAATCATAAGAACTTGCAATACCTCATGACTCAAAAAGAGTTGAACCTGAGATAAAGAAGATGGTTGGAACTGATCAAGGATTGCAACTGCCTAATTGATTAGCATCCAAGGAAAGTTAATGTGGTGGCAGATGCTTTAAGTAGGAAGTTTATGATGGCTTTGAAAGCTATGAATGTCATGTTGCAGTACACCCTAAAAGATGTTGTATTATCTAAGTTATGGGTGAAGCTAGACTTTAAATAGCAAATTAAAGAAAGGCAGATGGAAGATGACCAGCTGGTTTAGATGGCAAGCAAAGCTAAAGAGGGGAAGGCCATAGGGTTTGAGTCAGAACAGGTTATATGTACTTAGTACAAATGACTTGAGATTACAGATACTTAAGAAAGCACATAAGGCTCCCTATCCCATACATCCTGAGAGCACAAAGATGTATCTAGACTTAGAGTCCAATTATTGGTGACCTGGTATGAAAAGAGAGGTGGTAGAGTATGTCGATAAGTGTTTAACATGCCAACAAGTGAAAGTTGAGCATCAGGTTCCTTTGGGATTACTACACCCTACAACAATATCGGAGTGGAAATGGGAGAAAGTAACCATAGACTTCGTGATAGGCTTACCTTTGACTAAAGGTAAATGTAATGCTGTATGGGTAAGAGTGGATAGATTAGCTAAAATAGCCCATTTTATCCTTGTTAGAATAGATTAATCCTTAGAAAAATTGGCTAGATTATATATGGATGAGATAGTTAGATTATGTGGTGTGCTTGTGACTATCATTTTTGATAGAGATCCTCGCTTTTCTCCTAAATTCTGGAAGAAGTTATTGAAGGCATTAGATATTAGACTGGCTAATAGAATAGTATTTCATCCTTAGACTGACAGGCAATCAAAGAGAGTGATACAAATACTAGAGGATATGCTACGGGGCTGTATTTTTGCTTTTAAGGATAGTTGGCATCAGTATCTATCTTTCATAGAGTTTGCCTACAATAACAGCTACCAGTCTAGTTTGGGAATGGCACCATATAAGGCATTGTATGGTAGATGATGTAGAACTCTATTGCATTGGAATAAAGCTAGAGAAAGTAAGATTATGGGTGTTAAAATGCTTCAAAAGGCTAAAGAAAAAGTGAGAATAATCAAAGAAAGGCTGAAGGCAGCTATTGATATGTTGACCTGAAGTGAAAAGACATTGAATATGCCGTTGGTGATAAAGAATTTTAAAGGTTTCTTCTTAAAAGAAAATATTAAGGTTTGGTAAAAAGGGAAAATTAAGTCCTAGGTTTATGAGATCATAGAAAGGGTCAGACCTCTAACATACAGGTTGGCACTACCACTTAAGCTATAATAGATACATGATGTTTTCCATGTTTCTATGCTTAGGAGGTATAGGTAGGATCCAACACTTGTAATTTCAATGTTAGATATTAAGGTACAACTGGATCTAAGTTATAAGGATGAAGTAGAGCATATTATGGCACGTGAAATGAAAAAGTTGAGAAATAATTCCATACCACTACTTAAAGTGTTATAGGGGTACCATAACACCAAAGAAGCTAATTAGGAGCTAGAAGAGCAAATAAAAGCTCAATATCCTCACCTATTTGCTCCAAGTAAATTTGGGGATGAAATTTTTGTAAGAGGGGGAGAAATGTAACACTCATACTTTAAGGCTCTGTGAACAGTGCCACTAGGTTCAAAAAGTGTGCTCGAGGTGCTAGGTAACTTGCACAAAAATTGAGGTAGTGACACTAGTCATGATATTTCGAGGGGCTTTAATTTGATGAAAAATACAAAATTTAAAAATTATAGTGGAATCAATAATTCATTTCAAACTGTAAGCTACCCCTCGGAGCAATAAAAACTTTTTGGGTCAAGAATAACGTGGGATGTGCCCAGACAAACTCGAAAATATCGAATGCTAAAGCTAAAAATTACACTGAGTTCATTAGTGAAAATAAATTTTGGATTCTGAGGTATTTTATGAATTCTTATTTTTTTTGTTTGGCACACAAATTGAGGTAGTCTAAAAATTACCCTATCGATGGAATTTGACCACTAAAATTTACGAGCATGTAGAGGGGATTAAAATATGAATTTTAAAACAAACGATGTAATTTTTTAAGAACTGTGTGAATTTTAGTCGTTTTTTTAAGTTTACTGCAAAATCGAGTCGGGTCGGGGTGGCCTGGGGGTTATGGGATCCATTCGTCACCTATCCATTTGGCTAAAGACCATTTCCATGTGGCTAGGGTGAATGCCAAGTGGGCTTTTCCACTTAAAAATAAAAAAAATGTTTTTCTTTTTCTTCACTATTGTAGACACCACATGAGGAGAGGAAGGCCATTTTCACATCTTTAATCATTATATTTCTAAAGTTTTACACCACCTAAATTCCTTTTGGTATGTTAGAGAGCTAAGGGAAAAAGAAGCACAACAAAAGGAGTTCCCATGAATTTACTAAAAATCCACAAAGTTTACAGGATCAGCACAGTCCAACAAGTGCCTCTAGGTGAGTCATATGCCTTTTTCCTTGTTGTTCTCATGATTTTTAGGGCAGTAAAGGTATGTTTAAAGGACATAACATTCATAGGGGCATGTCTATATGGTCTTGAAGTTAATTAAAGAGAACATAATCTTAAAGAAGGGCGGAGAAGGTGACCATAGAAGGGCTAGAAATGGGTAAAAAGCTTGAAGGCTAAATCTATGAGGTTTTTTAAGCTTATGGAATGGAATTTGGCTCTTGTTATTATTATTATGTATGTGAATTCTAGCCTTTATCTCATGTCTTTAAGGCTTTAAGATTCAAATCTTAGCTTCAAACATGAAAAGAAATGTTGAAATTGAGTAGTGTATAAAAGAACTTTGATGATTAGCTAAATTGCATGTTAATTTGAGTGTGATGATAGTTGTTTAATGAAAAAGGATGAAATTAGTGTTAAATGTTTAGTTGCCTGAGAGGTGTGAAAGGACTTTGATGTGTGTTAGGATGCTTGATGCATGCATTGATGGTTATGGTGTTGAAATGTAATGGAGTTACTTGTAAATAGATAGGAAAAGGTATGATCGGCATAAAGTGTATGAGTGACTGAGACCTTATTTCATGCTTGTGGAGGTGTAAGGCTTGATTAAGTGATACTATATAGTGTTTGAGGTTGACATTACATGTAAATTAGGCCTATGATGCATGAATTAATGATTTGGTATGTAATAAGTGAGATTGATGCATGAATACATGGAAGTCTTACAAGGGTCGAGACACATGAGGTATAGATATACCTTAAATTGGCATTAAAATGATGGAACATGTATGTAATGAACAGGTATGACATGGTATAATTATGTGAGTTATGTTGGCTTAAATTGTTTGGCAAGAATTTGGTTAATGTATATAGTTAAATTAGCATAAGATGTAACTAAGAATGACTTGTAAGATGATTTGTAAAATGGACTTAAACTTGGATAAAAATAAGGTATGAAAAGTGGCTTGTAATTTCCATTAAGGGCTATGGCATGTAAAAGAATAATGTCCTTAAATTATGTACCTAAAATGACTATATTAAGGTATTTATTTGTAATGGGATGTATGCCCATGTTTTATCCTTTTAAGTGGCATAAGTGTTGCTAGCTTAAGGCCTATGAATGTATGAAATAAATGGTGAAAACTGCACATAGAAATAATGTGAAATAAACCTTAAACTACTTGTCACAAAGTAAGGAATGGACCTATAACTATTTAATAGTGACCATTACCTGAATTATTAAGTCGTCTAGAAAGTAAATGACCTAGATTTAGGGAATGCTCATGGGAGTATATTCAACCTAACATGTTACAATTACTAGCTTTTAAATCATTAAATATAACTTTCTAAAATTCACCAGGTATAGCCAGTTTCAGTAAGGGAATGGACAATAATTAAGGTTAATGGCCCACTAGTTAGATACTTACTGGATAGGTTGACCGATTAACTTAGGGAACCTTAGTAGCTGTTACACTGCCTACTTTTCAGACAGGGCCGATTAGCATCATAGGTCCCCACTGGGACCACTATACTAATCTATTGGATATAACAGTCTGCTGGGCAAACAGAACCACTTTACCATTGATCATTTATATGATGCTGGTGTAGTAGCGCAGGTCTTTGAGGACAACTGCACTAGTCTGTTTGATAGACCAGTCTACTGGGCATATAACCCCTTATTATTTGCACCTTAGGTGCCAGAGTGCAATTGAGTCAGTGTAGCGACATAGGTCCAGAATGGGGAACATTACACCGGTTTATCTTCCCTCTAGATCTAGTGTTATTAGGGATGTCTCCTAAGTTTGGCTAGTTAAAATAATTGAATAAACTTAATAAATATACTTCTAGCTATAAAATACAATATAGGGGTATTTTAGTAATTTTCCCACTAAGATTGCTTAATGACTTAATTCATAAATATTATACCTATAATGGATAATAATGATTCTAAAACATATTTTATATATGAATTAAAGTGATTAACAAGATAAATTATAAATAGAAACACCCTAGGGGTAAAATAGTAATTTTTGCATGTTAGTTTCCTAAATTAAACTAGGATATTATAATAAGATAAGAATAGGAATATAATGCATGGATAAACTATTGGACATGTTTTAAATGTTTGAATTCACCACTGAGTATTTTATACTTAGTGTACCTATTTTGATGCACAGGTACAAATCATAAAGAGTGCAGGGTGTTTAGAGGGCAAGTCTGAGAAAGTTGATAATGTATATGTGTATAGTTTTCCATTTTGTGTACTTAGGTGTGGGAAAGAGAGTATGATGTATATAAAAATACTCAAGAATGTAATTATGTATGTATATATATCATCAGACTTTATGTTTATAATAAGTGTAAACCCTTTTGTGTATGCATGTTGGATGTATGTGATTTGTGAGCTAAATGCTCTGTGTGTAATATTGTGGTGGTTTAAGGCCTGAGTTTTGTTGTGTGATAGTTAATGATGATAGGATGATGTCTAGGGGACTAGAAGGATCAAGGAGATGTGTTAAATGTTATAAAAGTGTCTATAGGTTATAAAAATTTTTTGGGATAGTGACCGGGCAGTCGTTATGCTGCCGGATTCTTAGGAAATATTTGGAAGTGATTAGATACCCATCTTGAAATAATCAAACATCATGACATGAACCCAAATAAACTATAAAAGTAGACAAGTCTATATTAGGGTTTAGATAATATTCTCTAGAGCAATGCGGTAAAAAGTTAAATGTTTTTAGGTGAGAGTAGGAATAAGAAGGGTGACCTAATGGGAAGGCCACTGCCTATTGGGTTGCTCTAGGAATCCAATAGGTGATGTGACATAATTCTTTGTTATTCCCACCTTAAATCATAAGGAGTAGGTCATTGTCATAAAAGGATTCATAATGTATTATTCATCACTATCATGCTATGTTTATTTTGTTATGTTAATTTGTATTAAAATAGACTTGATTGTAAGCATGATGAGGTCTACACAGACTTAGATTTATTTAATTATGAGCATGATAAGGTCTATAAAAACTTATATTTCTTTTATGAATATAATGAATTGGTCTACACGAACTTATATCTAGTAAGCATAACTTAGCATTTTTGATGTCCTGTTATAAGCAATGTGATTTTGTTAGTTTGTATGTTTTAACATGATTATATTATGCATGGAAATACACACTAGCATGTAGAGAAACATTAGGTAGTCTACACGGACACCCTGTCACTAGGGCTATAGTTTGCATGAACTTGTAAGTGATAAATTATCTTATTCTTTTTTAGTTTTGCTTCGTTTACATAAATAATTGTTTTTTTATTCACAAGCTTTAAATGTATTTATGTCTTTGTACTTTTTTCATATATTTCCTCATGTGCTCTTGGTTTAATGTTGTTTATTTTTTGAGTTATTATTGGATTGGAGTGTCTAGATGGACATAATTTTTCCTTAATGATAGTCCGTATGAACTACAGTTAGGTCTCTATAAAGTCTGCACAAACTAAGTGACGCAAAGGTGGGACCATTCTAATGCCTTATTTTATTTCTTTTGATCATGTACTTAATATGTCTTTTTGCTCACTTTGGGCTGTAATAGTTAGTTAATTGACCTATTTTACATGCCAATTGCTCTATTTTCACATTAAATGATTTTTTTACCTAATTAATTGGTGTTTTCATAATAAAATTATTTTTAGGTTTTTCTTAATCAAAAGTCACATAAGAATATATTTTAATAAAGGCTAATCTCCTAAAGATGGGAGTTAGGCAATTACCTCCTATTCCTATAGAATTATGGGTAACTGTTAGGCTATGCTACAACTAACGAATGACCCACTTTTTGGATGTACAAATATGCTATTATACCTTTTAATTTCTACAATTTACTTTTTCTTACATGCAAAGGTGACATGATGCTTAAATATAATGTTTGCTTGCTTGCTTGATACGAGACTGATGGATATTACAATATCCATGGATAACATATTATTCAAGCATGAATAAGATTTGAAATTCTAAACCTTTTTAGTATAGAAGATCAAAGGTCCTGGTGTAAAGGCCAAGTGGTAACTCCACTAACCACTTTCATCCCTAATAAAAATAGCATATTCTCTATAGTGGCTTCTTTACTGGGGATTTAAAATTTTAATCTAAAAGTGCCTAAATAATATGTCATCCAAATATTCTAATTTTTATCAGTCTCATGCATTGCATTCTTTTAAACTATAGCCCCATTACCCTAGATGGTGTTGTGAACTATGGCCCCATTTTTCTATCAAGAATAGGGAAATGCTAGCATATCAATTACTTATAAGCCTCGTAACTTCATGTATATAAAAAGTGAACTAATTAATCATTAGTATCCTTGATTGGAAAGACCCATTAAGAGGGACCTCCGCTTAGTGGAGCCATAAGCCCTTTTAGCTAAACTACAAGCCTATATAGTTAAGCTTAGCTACTTCTCTTAGGTTGCATGACCCTAAAAGAATGTGATTGCATTATAACTGCTATGTGGGCCTAATTATTTTAACCTTATGTGAAGTGGGGGCAAGCATATTGTGCCTTTTATCTAGAATGAGCTCAACCTAAGTTCACCTTGAATAAGACTTAAATATCATAGGCCACTGTCCTTGCATGCACTTTAAATATGAGAGGTCATTGGGCTTGAGCCTATATTCGAACCTATACATCCCATGATAATGCATAGGAAAGCCCACCTAGGAGAAATGACTACGACCACGTGTGTGGGTGAAATAAGGTTGGAAAAATTATTGCATGTGGTTGTCCTTACTGCATCATGAGCATGCATTGCATATCATGCATCATTTGCACTTTGCACTATTTATATTATACATGCATCACATCTAACGTTCTATTTTGTTAGCCACCATTAATCCTTCACTCACTCCATAGTGGAAAAGAGTAGGTAAGCACCTCAACTGAGTTACCATAAAAGTACCCATATTACCTAATTAAGGAACAATGTCTACTGATGAATACATGACCAAAGCCATGTTCATAGAGGTAATGGCTGAAATGGAGAGAATAATAATGGTAGTTTTTACAAATACCTTATGCAACATATAGAATCTTCAGGAGGTGGGACAGACCTCAAGTACCAACAAAGGTAAGGAGATAGCGAGTGATGCAAAGGATAACTAACCTTCAGACGACGAAGTGCCATAAGTGATTAAGGCCAACAACAGAGTCCCCCCTTCTAAGGCAGTAAAAAGTGACCAGCTGAAAAACTTGAATGAGTAAATGGGGGCTATGTCCAGATTAGTGATTAGGGGTAAAGACATTGACTTGGATGACATTAGTCTAAGGCCTAGCCACTCTATGCCACATAAGTTCAAGATGCCAGACCTTAGCAAATTTGATGGAACCTCTAATCCTTGCACCAATTTGAAGCAGTATACTATAGATATGAGAGCTACCTATCTAACAAAAGAATAAATTGTAAGCCTATTTAGCATGTCTCTTACAGGCCAAGCTCTCGATTAGTATCATTACCAAGAAAGTAGAGCCAAAGAAGATTGGAATGAGTTGTCAAGGGCATTTAACAAGTAATATGCTAATAATACAAGTGTAGATATCACTTTGAAGGACTTGGAGTTGATAAAACAAAAACCAAATGAAAGTTTCTCTAATTATCTACAAAGGTGGAGAGAGAAAATCCTAAAAATGAGAAATAAGTCGAGGACATTGATTAGTTTAAGATGTTCATCAGGAATGGCAATAGTTACATGAATAGTGGGGTCACTGCTAAGGGTATTGCTACTTAGTAACAACTTAAAGACATCACCATTGATCTAGAGGTGAGTTATCAAAGCAAGGGGTATAAGAGAGCAAATAATAACCCCACTTTTGCAAGTGATAATACTAGTGCCACTACCAAGACAGCTGAAGTACATGTAGTCCAAGGTCATAAGTATTTCAATTTAGGTAAGTCCTTATCATGATGTTTAAAGAAGCTCACTAAAGAGGGGAAGTTACAGCCATTTCCACATCAGCAGTTTAATAGACCATTACCACCCAATTATAGGCATGATTAATATTATGCTTATCACTAATGAATCGGGCATCTCATTGACAATTGCAAACACCTCAAAAGAGCTATCCAAGATCTTATTGATTCAAAACAAATCACTAACACTAAGACCTTATTAAACCCATTACCTAAGCACCACACTTTTTAGCTCCTTAAATCTGGACTACCTACAGAATATGTACTTAGAGAAATCTATAAGTTCGACCAAGCAATCAAAAAAGGAGTGAGGGTGAGTGAATTTATACTTATGACTAGTTTTTAGGATAGTAAGAGTGACCATGAGGCTAGGGAGAGCAAGAACTTTTTGGATGAATCCTTTAATGAGGATTTCAAAAAGGGTAAGAGAGAACCAATTTGGGTGAGGGAGAAGTAGTTGAGATGGTAGAGAAGAATGGTCGATCCTACTTGAAAAAGAGCCTGAATCTAAAAAGGACAAGCATGGAGAGGTATTAAAGCAATTAAAGAAAACCTACGCTAACATCAGCATATAGGACTTACTGATGTCATCTAAAGACCATAGGCAAAAAGTTGTTAAAGCCTTAGGTCAAGTCATTGTATCTACTACAACTACCCCTAATGAGATTGTACAAGTTATGAAGACAAGAAAAATAGGCCTCATCACCTTTTCTGACACTGACTTACCTTTAGAAGAGTGAGAGCATAATAGACCTTTCTTTATCAAAGTTGAAGTAAATGGAAAAAAGATAGGATATGCCATGGTTAATAATAGTTCCTCTCTATGCATTTGCCTAGCCAAAATCTTATCTGGTTTAAGCATAAAGAAGGAAGATCTATCACCCTCAAGTATCACTATAAAAGCTTATGATGACAACAGAAGACAAGCTGAATAGACTTTTACAGTTAAGGTATAAGTAAGGCCAATCATTGATAAGGTCAAATTTACTGTAATAGATATTTTGGCCACTTTTTCTATCTTATTAAGAAGACCTTGGTTTAACAAGCTTGGAGTTCCTTCCACCTTACACTAGATGATTAAATTCCCACATGAGAGTAATATTGTAACCATAAAAGCTAAAGTTAATCATGTACTTTCCATTTTAGCTACTGCTAATCAACCTTTTACTAGGTTTCATGTTACAAGCATTTATAAAGATTACATGGATCCATCTGTATCTAAGATGATAAAGAGGATAGACTTCTTCCTAGGTGTTAGTTTAGGGAAGAATTTGCAAGGCATAACTGAACCCCTACAAATGTATACTCAAAAGGATACTAAGGGATTAGGCTATGATCTAAGCAAATGAGGGAACCTAAGAAAAGGTAGCAGTTTAGGGGATTATTTTGTCAAGCAAAAAGGCATAAAGTATGATGGGACTCCAAAACCTACCATAGTAGAGGGATGCTACAAGCTAGGATTCAAAATCTTTATTGATGTAGTTGATTGGGAGTCGGAACATCTCACTCAAATCCAGTGGACTGAAGAAGTATTTCTAAAGCCATCAACTATTAAGGAAGTCTATCCAAGCCTCCCTAAAGGTATGCCTAATTTAGATGCAGCTTTTGATTTATTTTTAGATGAATTATATCTTTGTGATCTATTTGAGGTGAATAATATCCTTTCTAATAAGATGAACAATGAATTTACTTATTTGTGTGATCTTTTTCCTGATGGTAGTGTCTATACAAATGATCATTACATGAGCATTTTTTACATTAATTTCATTAAAACTAATTTGTTTAATCTTGGCATAAATAAACAACCTAGAAATATATTAATTGCCTATGATACTATTGTTAAGGAAAGGAAAAAATTTGAGAGACTATTAAAAAAATATGAAAGAAATTTCACCTAGAATTACAATGATATGTTGGGTATTGATCAAGAAATTGCTGAGCATGATATCCCAACATATGACCACACTATCCCAATCTAATAAAAGCTCAGGAGAATGAGGCCTGAATGGACAGAAAAAGTAAAAAAAGAGGTTGTTAAGTAACTCGAAGCAAAATTTATTGAAGAAATTTTTTCCCCACTTAGCTCACCAACATAGTCCCAGTACCTAAGAAAGATGGAAGAATTAAGATGTGCATAGATTAATGGGACATAAACAAGGCATGTCCAAAGGATGATTTTCCCTTAACCCATATAGATGTATTGGTAGACAGTGCAATTATGGAAGCTATGTACTCATTTATTAATGGGTTATTCAAATATAACCATATTCTGATGAAGGTGTAGACAAATGTAAAACCACCTTTATAATAGAATAGGGCACATATTGCTACAAAGTAATGCCTTTTGGGCTAAAAAATATAGAAGCTACCTATCAACAGATGGCCACTGATATGTTCCTTGACATGATGCATAAAGAAATTGAAGTCCATGTAGATGATATGATGGTAAAATCCACTAAAAGAGAATAACACTTTAAAGCATTAGAAAAGTTCTTCTAAAGTTGGACCAATTCAATTCAAGCCTTAATTCTAAAAAGTGTGTCTTTAGAGTCATGTCAGGAAAGCTATTGGATTTATAGTAAGTAAGAATGGAATTAAAGTATATCCTAACAAGGAAAAAGCTATTATGGACATAGTTAGAAAAGGAGGTTAGGGGGTTCCTCAAAAAAATACAATACATTAGTTGGTTTATATCTAAGCTCACCTCAGTTTGTGAGCCCATATTCAATTTATTATGTAAAGGGCAACCAAAAGAGTGGAATGAAGATTATGAGAAAGCCTTCCAATCTATCAAACAATACTTAATTAAACCTCCTATCCTAAAACCCCTAAAACCTAAAAAACACCTGATCTTATATCTAGCAATAGAGGAATTGTTGGTAGGAGCTTTGATTGCACAAGCAGACAAGGTGAGAATAGAAAGTTTTGTGACTTGAGCAAAAAATTGCTCCCTTATGAACAAAAATATATAGAATTGGAGAAAATATGTTTGGGAGTAATTTGGATTTCCAAGAAGCTGTGTCATTACTTTCAATCCCATAAGATTGAAGCAGTAGCAAAGCATGACCCCCTTAGATATCTATAAACTACACCCTCATTAGTAGGAAAAAAAGGGTCACTTAGATCTTACTCCTTTAGAAGTTCAATGTCTCCTATGTCACCAAGAAGATGATAAAAGGTCAAGCTATAGCTGAATTCTTGGCACAACACCCAATTGGAAGGGAGAAAGAAGAGTATGAATTTCTAGATGAACACTTGATGGCAATATCTCAGGAAGGATGGAAGATATTCTTTGATGGGGTAGTCAATCAAAAAAGGGCAAGCATCGGAGCTTTAGTCACCAGCCTAAAAGGTGAGCAAATATTCTTAGCTAGAAAATTAGAGCTTCTAGCTACTAATAATGTTGTTAAATATGAAATATGTGTGTACAGCCTTAAAACTCTATATCAGCTAGGGCAAAGGTAGTCGATGTTTATAGGGATTCGATGTTAGTCATTCAATAAGTAAAAGGCAATTAGGAAGTCAAGGATGAAAATTTGGGCAAGTATGTCAAGGTACTTATAGTTCTCACTGAAGGATTTAATCACTGCACCTTTATCATGTTCTTAGGGAGCAAAATCAAGTAGCTGAGGCCTTAGCCACTCTAATGTCTATATATAACCTTACTAAAAGAGACTTATCTAGACCAATGTACTTTAATAAGCTAATATTTCTTACCTACATAGGTATAGTCAGCACTACAACTGAGCAATGGTACCATGACATTCAAACCTACTTGGAAATTGACAATATCCAGAGCATGAAGAAAGATAAAAGGCTCCTTCAAAGGCTTTCTACCTACTTTGTCTCGTTTCAAGGAATATTGTATAAAAAGTAAGTAAATGGAATTTAACTTAGATGCATAGATAAGTCAGAGGCATAAAAAGTGCTCAAAGAAGTGTATGAAGGAGCTTGTTACCCTCACATGAATGGAAAAAACCTTGCCAAATAGATAATAAGAATAGGATATTATTGGCTAACCATGGAAACTAATTACTTTGACTTTGTCAAAAGATGTTATAAATGCTAGATTTATGAAAACCTAAACCATTTGCCACCAAATGACCTGATTAGTTTACCATCTCTATGGCCATTTTCCATATGGGGCATTAACATAATTGGAGAAATAAGGCCATCAGTAGCTAGAGGACACAGATTTATAGTAGTCATAGTCGATTATTCCATGAGGGCAACATCATAACCATAAAAGCTAAAGTTGATCATACCATTTCCACCTTAGCTATTGCTAATCAACCTTTTATTGGGTTTCATGTTACGAGTATTTATAAAGATAACATGGATCCATCGTAAGATGATAAAGAGGATGGACTTCTTCCCAAGTGCTGGTTTATGGAAGAATTTGCAAGGCATAACTAAACCTCTACAAATGCATACTCAAAAGGATACGAAGGAATTAGTCTATGATTTAAGCAAATGAGGGAACAAAAGAAAAGGTAGCTATTCAGGGGATTATTTTGTCAAGCAAAAAAGTACAAAGTAAGATTGGACTCTAGAACCTACCATAGTAAAGGGATGTTATAAGCCAGGATTTGAAATCTTTGTTGATGTAGTTGATTAAGAGTAGGGACATCTCACTCAAATCCAGTAGACTGAAGAAATATTTCCAAAGCCACTAGCTATTGAGGAAGTCTATCCAACCCTCCTAATTTAGATGTAGATGAATTGTATCTTTGTGACATCTTTGAGGTGAACAATATCCTTTCTTATAAGATGAACGACGAATTTGCTTATTTGCGTAATCTTTCTCCTGATGGTAGTGTGCATACAAATGATCATTACATGAGCATTTTTTTTACATTAATTACATTAAAACTAATCCCTTTAATCTTGGCACAAATGAACACCCGAGAAATATATTAATTGCCCATGATAGTATGAGGAAAGGAAAAAATTCGAGAGACTATTAAAGAAATATTAAAGAATTTTCACTTGGGATTACAATGATATGCCAGTTATTGATCGAGAAATTACTAAGAATGTTATCCCAACATATGACTACACTATCCCAATTTGACAAAAGCTCAGGAGAATGAGGCCTAAATGGACAAAAAAGGTAAAAGAAGAAGTTGTCAAGTTACTCGAAGCAAAATTTGTTAAAGAAATCATTTTCCCCATTTGGCTTACCAACATAGTCCTAATACATAAAAAAGATGGAAGAATCAGGATGTGTGTAGATTATTAAGACCTAAATAAGGCATGTCTAAAGGATGATTTTCCCTTGCCCCATATAGATGTATTGGTAGATAGTGCAACAATGGCAACTATGTACTCTTTTGTTAATGGGTTCTCTGGATATAACTAGATTCTAATGAAGGTGAAAGACAAATGCAAGACCACCTTTATAATAGAATGGGGCACGTATTGCTACAAAGTAATACCTTTTGGGCAAAAAAATATAGGTGCTACCTATCAATGGATGGCCACTAAGCTTTTCTATGACATGATGCATAAAGAAGTTGAAGTCTATGTAGATGATATGATGGTAAAATCCACTAAAATAGAAGAACACTTCGAAGCATTGGAAAAGTTCTTCCAAAGGTTAGACCAATTTAATATAAGGCTCAATCCTAAGAAGTGTGTCTTTGGAGTTATGTCATGAAAGCTATTAGGATTCATAATAAGTAAGAATGGAATTGAAGTAGATCCTGACAAAATAAAATCTATTTTGGACATGCCTACCCCATAGTCGGAAAAAGGAGGTTAGGGGGTTTTTAGGAAAAATACAATACATTAGTCGGTTCATATATAAGCTCACCTTAGTTTGTGAGCCCATATTCAATTTATTACACAAAAGGTAGCCAAAGGAGTGGATGAAGATTGTGAGAAGGCCTTTTAATCTATTAAACAATACTTAACTAAACCACATATCCTAAAACCCCTAAAACCTAGAAAGATCTTAATCTTGTATCTAGTAGTGGAGGAATCATTAGTAAGAGCTTTAATTGCACAAGCAGACGAGGCTGGAATAGAAAGTGTAGGTTATTACTTGAGCAAAAAATTGCTCCCTTATGGAAAAAATATGTAAAAGTGGAAAAGATCTATTTGGGAGTAATTTAGGTTAATAAGAAGCTGTGTCATTACTTTTAATCCTACAAGATTGAAGCAGTAGCAAAGCATGACCCCTTTAGATATCTACAAATTGCACCTTAATTGGTAAGAAAAATGGGTCGCTAGATTTTACTCTTCCAGGAGTTTGATATCTCCTATGTCACCAAGAAGACAATAAAAGGTTGAGTCGTAGCTAAATTCTTGGCACAACGCCCAATTAGAGGGGAACAAAAAGAGTATAAATTTCCAGATGAACACTTAGGGGAATATCTCAGAAAGGATGGGAGATGTTCTTTGATGGGGTAGTCAATAAAAAAAAGGTAAGCATTAGAGCTTTAGTTATCAGCCCAAAAGGCGAACAAATGTTCTTAGCTAGAAAATTAGAGTTTCTAACTACTAATAATGTTGCTAAATATGAAGCATGTGTGCATGGCCTTAAAACTCTATATCAGCTAGGGGCAAAGATAGTTGATGTGTATAGGGATTCGATGCTAGTCATTCAACAAGTAAAAGGCAATTAGGAAGTTAAGGATGAAAATTTATGCAAGTATGTCAAGATACTTATAGATCTTGCTGAAGGATTTATTCACTACACCTTTCACCATATCCCTACGGAGCAAAACCAAGTAACTGATGCCCTAGCCACTTTAATGTTCGTATCTAACCTTACCAAAAGAGACTTACCTAGACCAATGTATTTTAGTATGCTAAGATTTCCTACCTACACAGGTATAGTCAGCACTACAACTGAACAACCAAGACCTAGC
>CANXYI011577970.1:0-16139 GCA_948208565.1 Hura crepitans | reverse complement strand
TATCATTCAAGTTAGCTTGGAATCAATTTTTTCTGCTTATAGAAAAAGAAACTGAACAGGAATTACTGGGATGGGCCAGCAGTTTATTTCTGCCGTTGTGAAGTATCCCCTTTTGTTTGAGAACCTGACATGCAAAATGATTGTTGTACCTCTGGTTCAATAACATTGTTCTTAAGTATGACCCAGCAGAGTGGATTTATGCCTAAATTTAAATATATGGTGCAAGTTGTTATTTGAAGGTTTATATTTGGACATGGGAATTTCCACATTTTATTTCCTGTAAATATATTTATTATGCTGTTTTTAATAATTTTGTAGGGACGAACTATGTTTGAACACTTTTTTAGGCTTTTCATCATGCTTTCATAAACCCTTGATATAGTGTATAAAATTGGTGACCAAATTTTCCGGATCATGTGATACTATGAAGTTAACGTGGTGTTCTTTCACAATCCAAGTTAAAACATTTCTTTCTTTCTTGACATGTACTTTTGTATTCAGGCCAAAGTTTTGCAGGAAAAGGAGCCGCTTCAACTTTTCTTGATTTTGCAAAGAGTAACTATTTTCAAGGTTTGTACAGACTACTGGATATGAATTTGTCGTTTGGTTTTTTCCTTTCTTTTCTTTTTTTTTTTTCCCTTTTTTCTTAATGGTCAATTATAGTTTTCCTGTTAGGATATAGGTGGTTGATGGCTGCAAAATTTTTGTTCTGTTTTTCCTATAGGGAGGTTTGAGTAAACGGTATAAGAGTTTTTTAGTGAAAGAAGGGATTTTGGATGAAACTTGTAATGAAGGAAAGACTGCACTTTTTCGAGTTCAAGGGACAAATCCAAACAGCATGCAAGCTATCCAATTTGATCAAGTAAGTGTGATGCTGGAGCTGGAATCTAATCAGTGTTTTGGGTTTAGCATCTCTAGACAACAATGTTCCGTTTTAGGAAATTCTTTGGGCAATAAGAACCCTGTTATTTCTATGTTATGAGTTCACAATCTTGAATACTTGTTATTAGCTTTGGGTACCAGCTAGTGTCTCTGTTATTACACGCACCAAATTTTACCTACACTGATAAAAAGGTTCATCTGTCTGGCCTAATAATTTGTTATACGGTCTACTGCAGGATTCAATCAATTGATAGAACAATAGATCAAACCTCTTGAATATCAGCTGTGCTATTTTTTAAAGGGACTTGGTCAATTTTTTTTTTTAAATTTCATTAATGCAGAATTCTGCTAATTCATATGATCCTTTTTTTTTAATTCGAGTCTTTGTTGATGAGGGAAGTGATCGAGCTGTTCCATTAAACTGTGATGTTTTGTTTTGCAATGATGTGGCTACTTGGTAGGGATAGATCCATGATGAAGTAGAGGGGGACCAAAACATAAATGTGCAGAAGACTAAAAAATTTAGTGGGGAAGAGTGCAAAAATAAAAAAGAAAATTTGTGGACTTCTTTGAAAAATTCCATAGACCTGAGGTTGAATTTGACTACCCCCGCTCCCTTTATGGGTCCATCCTTGCTAATTGATAGTTTTATTCGTACATAAAGACGGGGGTTCAAACTTGCTTAAAAGCTGTGGCAATATTTGCTAAGCGAAATATTTCTCGAGTTTGGTGGTTTATTATGCATGAAATTTAAATTCTTGAGGTTATTTAATATGTTATGGAAAAATGTTGCATTTGTCCATGTTGCTTGTTCTGTTTATATACTACATGAAGCCAGATAATTTTTTGCAATTTGAACATTGATTATCAGTTGAAACTATTGCAGGTTTCAAGATCCCTGAATTCATCCTATTGTTACATCCTGCAAACTGAAACATCTATCTTTACATGGATTGGGAATTTATCATCTACCACGGATCATGATCTTCTTGACAGAATGCTCCAACTTATTAATGTATGCTATATTGTCTATGAAATGCAAAATTCTTGGATTTTATCAAGTAAAATTTGGATTGAGAATTGCATTTTTATTGCACTAGTACTGTATTGCAATTGTCAAAAATATCCTTTCTCAGCAACTTTGAGCTTTTATCTTTGGCTTACTATTATGATGTTGAACTAAAATCTCTTCAAACATCTACACTTTAATTTCTTAAAAGCATGCATTTTTCAGTTTCCTTTGTGCCACTTAATTAATTTATTTCTTTACTTAACTAGTTCATACGGTCCTACCAATAAAATTAGATTATTTTGTCTTGACTTTATTTGCAGCCAGCATCGCAACCTATGTTAGTGCGGGAAGGGAATGAACCTGATATATTCTGGGAGTCACTTGGTGGAAAAACAGAGTATCCAAGAGAAAAGGAGATAAAACAACACAGTGAAGAGCCTCATTTATATAAATTCACAATTAAAAATGGTAGGCCAAATATCCCTTATTTTAACTTCTATTTTCAAAGATGATGTGCTATGCCCTGGTTCTGAAATATTGCAGGTGTAAATTTTTGTTGAACAATATCGAATGGTTGATAATGGCTTTCTTGCTGCATTGTTGAATTTTATTTCAGATGATTTCAAGGTACACTGAAGTGTGTTTCCATAGGCATGCATGAATGCTCAATGCACTTCTATAAAGTTTTTAAATGAAGGTCATCTGTCCTAATTTGATTGTGGCAGCTGCTTTGATTATGGAATTCAATTGGTTTTCACATTAATTTAACCAATTGAGCATGCTAAATTTGATGGCCTGCAGTTGTAATTTAGAAAATATTTTTTTCCATAATAAAGAAATTTTAACCACCGGCAGGAATTACTATTGTGATGTGTCCAAGCTGATTCTCTTCTTCCCTTTTTATTTCAAGGAGATAATAATTCCCCATAAGCTTAATATTTTCAGGTGAAAGAAATATACAGCTTTACTCAGGATGATCTAACTACAGAAGATGTCCTAATACTCAACTGTCATGAAGAAATATATGTCTGGGTTGGATGCCGTTCAAATGTTAAATCAAAGCAGGACGCCCTTGCTCTTGGCCAGGTACATCTTTCAACACTCTTAGATCAGCTTTGCATTAGTCTAGGTTTCTGCAGGCTTGCTGCTACTTAATTTTCATATTTTATCAACTTTTTCATTGGTCTTATAGTCTTAGAATTGGCAGAAATTCCTTGAGACTGTTCATCTGGTTGAAGGACTGTCTTCAGAGACTCCCATCTATGTTGTCACAGAAGGACAGGAGCCTCCATTTTTTACTTGTTTCTTCGAATGGGATCCTTCAAAGGCAAACGTATGTGGATAATTTCTTTTTCTTTTTCTTTCTTTCTTTTTTTCAATATATCTTTCGCTTCCCATGCCATTCAATACATCGTAAATAAATTTTGATCTTGACTTGGTTGGTGTACCTTGCAGATGCATGGCAACTCATTTGAAAGGAAGCTCGCCATTCTGAAAGGAAAGAGCCAAACTCTGGAAGTAAGTGCAGTTCTTTATTATCTTAATGCAGTTTTTGGACCTTGTTTGGCTCTTTTCTAATTGAATGTTTTCTGTTTTCCGTACATCACTGGATCAAAATGTGTAGTATGTCAAATATTTGAGAATTTCCCCGTCAGCCATTTTTCTTAGCTCATGTGGGGTTCGTGATATGATGTCGCATTGGTTGACACTTTGGTTTTGGGGTTTTGCACTTTTTCCTCCTTTATTGGTTTGAATGCTGATTTGCCTATCAGGTTTAAGCTTAGATCACACGTTGCATCATGCGCATAGTAGTTTTGACGGTCAATGGCAGTTTCTAGTTCAAAAAATAAAAAAAATGCAAAAAACTGTTGCAACATCAAGCTGCTGGACAATATATTCTCCTTTTACTACACTGAAAGGTCTAATTCATGCTTCACTTGTGTCGTGCAGGCTCCTAGTAGAAACTCGTGGAGAACATCCTCTAGGGAGAGGACTCCGGATGGTTTGAGAAGCAGTTCTGTCAGTTCAAATGGGAGGGGCAGGAGTGCATCTCATTCACCTAGTGCTTCGGGTTCGAATTCCAAGTCTTCAAATAACAACCATTTTTCCAGCCCACCTCCGATCGCAAGAAAACTCTTTTCAACTTCTCCTAATGGTAAGGGCGGAACCTGATTATAGTAGCACAACATTTCTGTTAGTGCATGATAATCTAGCACTAATATACACCGATGAACAATGATAGAATGGTTGAAATAAACGGAAGATTTGAAAAAGGTTTAAGCTATGTCCCGTGGTACAGGGGCCCTTAAACAAATCAATTCTTCAAAACGGCATGCAATTGGATGAGCCAGGCCGGAATCACAGAATACTATTTCAAGGTTATTAAAGAAAGGATTTTTCACCCCACCAGTTCCAGGGTTCAATATTAGCGAAAACGAGTCGACTTGATGCCACTGAATAATTCCACACCCGAACTTGATGTTTCAATGCTTAATGAAAATGAATCAAGTAGATGCCACTGCTAAGCTTACGTTTGAAAAATGAATGGTTACTGCAGGCTCTCCAAGTGCAGAGGCAAGCTCTCAGGACATGAAATTAGTTCAGGTTGATCGCGTTGGCGCTAGTGCAAACTCGTTGATATATCCGTACATCCGATTGAAAGTGGATTCAAGTGATCCTGTGACGGACATAGATGTGACCAAAAGAGAGGTACCCATTTTGGATTCACCTAAAGGAACATGCTTCATTTAGCGTTTCAGAGCACTTGTTTTTGGCCTTTGGTGTGTAAACCTTGCACGTTTTTAGCAATATTGAACTTACTGATAAGAGTTTCTGTTTCATTTTAGGCATACTTGAGTGATGAAGAGTTTCAAGAGAAATTTGGAATAACACGAAAGTCGTTCTATGAGCTTCCGAGATGGCGACAGAACAAACTGAAAATGTCTCTGCAACTTTTTTGAGAAACCTTGGCTTTGAGATCAAAGCTGGATGGATAATTAATCGAGATGTTTCTATCGGAGGAAAAACATATATCACATAGGAATAGGGCGTTCACAAACCCTGTAAATGGTGTTAGGTTCATCGGAATTTGCTGAGAAATTGTAAATTATGTTATTGGGTTGAAAATGACTGTATTTTCGTAAAAAATGGAACTTCTCCTCTCGGGGACGAAAGGCCGGCCCGAAGTCAAATTAGAGTTTGGTTGCGTCCGTCAAACGTCGGAACTGTCGAGTATTTCACGTCGGTGAGTATATGTTATTCTGTACAATTCTTACTCTTCGAGATAATTTTTAAAATGAAATAGATCCAATAAGTCTACAACAAGATTAAGAAAAAAAACATTGTAATCTAAGCTACGATTAGTTCATAATTCTTCGGAGGTTGAAGGTGTGAATATGATTTTTCACATTTTTTGCGTTGATTGATTTCAAAGCTATCTATAATGATTTTATTACAATTAAATTCGGTTTTTTTTTTCTGTATTTTTGCATAACTTACTATGCAATAGCAATGAAAATTCATACTGAATAATGACTTTGAAAAAAAAAAATGAGATGAAACAAAATGACAATAAATTAAAAGAAGTTTCATTTTCAAATTAATTACGAATCGTATTGTTTGGTTTTCCGCCCATGTAAAGATACGAAATTTGGATGGTTGGAAAGGGGTAGGCGTAATGCATAGCCGGCCAAGCAAATTAATTACAAAGTTTCAATAGGGTTGGGTCCTTTTCTTTGAAAAGTCGGCATACGTGCCGAATCCTAATAGGAACAAGTACATTGTTTTTACGTAGTTAAATAATTTGCTTATTAAAAAATCTAAATACAACCTCATTTGGTAGGTAAGAACACCAGAAATAAAATAATTATTCCAACGACTCTCACCAATCCACCATCCATACAACAGCCAGTTTCAGATTTGGCAGTTGTTTGAGAGTTTTGACATTACATCATATGCTGCAGATAAAAACGTTCAATGGGAAACACCATGTCCACGAGGCCCAGTGTGATCCGCTTGAACTCCCGGAACTCAACTATGTCATGTCAAACATTAGATCACATAACTGTTAATAATACAAAAGGCCCGGTGCCAACCTTAATTTAAAAGTAAAGTCTACAGTCAATTTTCTTTTTTTCGGTCCTTTTAAGACACTGCATTATTCTTCTCCTCTGCGGGGATATGGAAAGACCTTTTTCTTCATCCTCCCTTCTTTTTTAACTTCTAGGTCCTACCTGTTTACTTCACCGTTCAAATACAACATTCCCGGACTATCTTCTTCTTCAGGCCGCCGGAAAATGGCTTTCCGGCATAATTCCCTCACTTTTATTTTATTTCTATATTTGATAGTTTCTTCTCAGTCCCTTGATTTTGAGAATTTGAAGCGAAGACACAAGGCCAAAATCAAAGGACCCATTAAAACCCTAGTCGTTCTGGTCATGGAGAATCGTTCCTTTGACCATGTTCTTGGATGGCTCAAGGCAACCCGACCTGATATTGACGGCCTGACCGGAACCGAGTCAAACAGGCTCTCCGTTTCCGATCCTCAGTCCCGTGAAGTTTTCGTCTCCAACGATGCTCTATTCATTGACTGGGATCCAGGTCACTCCTTCCAGGCTATCCGAGAACAAATATTCGGATCGAATGACACCGATGGAAACCCACCGTTAATGAACGGTTTCGCGCAGCAAGCAGAGAGCATGGACGAGAACAAGTCGGCAACTGTGATGAGCGGGTTCAAACCCAGTCGGTTACCGGTTTACACTGCGTTAGCCAACGAATTCGCTGTTTTCGACCGGTGGTTCGCGTCGGTGCCGGCGTCGACTCAGCCGAACCGGTTCTACGTCCACTCGGCGACCTCTCACGGAGCCATGAGCAACGTGCGCAAAGATCTTATCCACGGATTTCCTCAAAAAACAATTTTCGATTCGTTGGACGAAAATGGCCTTACCTTTGGGATTTATTACCAAAATATCCCTGCCACGCTTTTCTTCAAGTCTCTGAGGAAATTGAAGCACCTACTGAAATTCCACAACTACGCATTGAAATTCAAACGCCATGCGAGGTTAGGGAAGCTGCCGAATTACGTGGTGGTGGAGCAGCGATACTTCGACATCTCGCTTTTTCCGGCGAACGACGATCACCCTTCGCATGACGTGGCGTGCGGACAGAAGTTCGTGAAGGAAGTGTACGAGACGCTGAGGGCTAGCCCGCAGTGGAAAGAAATGGCACTTTTGATTACTTACGATGAGCATGGCGGGTTTTATGATCACGTTCCGACACCTGTTGCTCACGTGCCGAATCCTGACGGGATTATCGGACCTGACCCGTATTATTTCCGGTTTGACCGCTTGGGTGTCAGGGTTCCTAGTCTTTTGATTTCACCTTGGATTGACAAGAGCACTGGTGAGTGTTTTGGATTTTCTCTTTTGTTCTGTTTCTTATAGAATGTTCTCTTGCTGATTGACTGTGTGTAGAAAACGTTATAGGATATATTTTTGTAGCAATAGCGTTTATGGATTCCAGAATGTGCAATGAGTATAGCAGGAACAAAGTAATTAGTCACATTAAAATTCTTGATTATCAATGATTATAAGCAGAATTTTACTTCAACAGTTCTCGTAATCTTGAATTTTTGAACCAGAAAAAGACTGAATACACAATGCATATAAATTGTTTTACCTTTTTTATCCCAATGGACAACTCAGCCAATTATTCAGAGTGGAGCTACATCAATTGGACTATGTTCAGATGTAAAAGCTGTCTGTTTTCTCCTCTTTTTATGTTACAGGTGAAAGTTGCATGCGTGGTTTTCCTCTTCTGTTTTTAATGCCAGTTAAGGTTGAGTTTGTAGAATGAGCAAAAATTATTCAGCTGCAGACCTGCATCTTCTTTATTTCCTATCTCAATCATGTGCACAGGCCAATCAACTTAATCGATGCTTGTTTGGTGCAGTGATCCATGAGCCTGTTGGGCCAACACCGTTTTCACAATTCGAGCATGCTTCTATCCCTGCAACTGTAAAGAAGTTGTTCAACCTAAACTCCAACTTCCTAACAAAGAGAGATGCATGGGCTGGTACTTTTGAGGATTACTTATACATTCGTGATACTCCCCGTGATGATTGTCCAGGTTTGCATTAATTCCATTGGTCGTAACTGTGAAGTTGCATTTTATTTCTAATGGTTTATCTACATTTTTCCCTAAAATTTCTTATTAGATACTTAGCCTGTGTAACCGTTTCATTAGATTGGGAGGTCCCAACCATCTATCAGTTTATGTTCCTGTATAAAATTTCAACCTTAATTAGTTATAGTGGATATCTTTGGTAGCTGCTAGGCGTTAACCAATCCTAAGTAGTTGCTCAAATGCAGCTGGACCACCTCTGCATTATACGAAGCCAATTTTTTCTTTTTCTTTTTTTATTTTATTTTTTGGCAAAGCTATAAAAAGACCCATATGTTTCATTCTTGTTTTCTTTTTCCCATACTTCTTGGAGGCAAAACCAGCTGATAATCACATCTGCATATACAAAGCCGAGGTCTTTGTATGAAAAAGGAAAATTGATATTCATATATGCAAAGCCAAGGATTGTCATGTCATTCACAGATCATATTCATCTATTGTGGAAGGGGAAAACTGAGCAGGCAGTTTATGACTTCTTGGGCTTTTAAAGTTAGAAGATGCTCTAAAGACCTTTGGCATGTGTTGCTTTCTAGGCCTTCTAATATACTTGTCTTCTCTTATCCATACTTGGCATCTTTAAGACGAAGATGAATGGGATTTCACATGATAAACATCACTGAAAACTCTTGGTGCATTGTTCTGCATTCATGGTCTAAGACTAGTGTTGAAATATGCAGAAACTCTGCCTGATGTGGAGATGTCGTTGAGGATGAGGGGACCAAATGAAGATTTGAGCCTATCTGAGTTTCAAGTTGAACTGATTCAGCTAGCATCACAGCTGAATGGAGACTATGTCTTGAATTCTTACCCTGATATTGGGAAAAACATGACTGTGGGTGAAGCCAACAGATACGCGGAAGATGCAGTGAAGAGGTTCCTAGAAGCTGGAAGGGCAGCTCTTAAAGCTGGAGCTAATGAATCTGCCATTGTTACAATGAGACCTTCCCTTAGAAGCCGCATTCCCGCAGATGACCGTGAGACCTACGTAAAAGCCTATTAGTTCCCTTTCATTTTTCAAATTACAGCATACGTAAGTAATTTAGGACCTATTTGCTTTATAGACATGAATAGTACTACTGTCGGTATATGTAAATAGTTTAGAACATTATGATTCTAAAAGGTCCATTGTGATTGTGTGAACACTTATGGATATTGGGAATACTTGAATATTCAGTCTGATTCTTGAGCAGTTCATTTATCTATTAAATTAATGCCATTTGCAGTGTGTTGGAGAGCCTAAGATTTTTGCTGGCAGAGCATTTGCGTGACTTAACGCTTTAATTAACAAGAAAGTCATCTCTAACCAACAAATTAACAGCTAATTTTAACTTAATTCTGTTTGTATTTTTATTCATGGGGAACGCCTAGGTTTCGAATTGGGTTAAATCTCAAGTCTAAATGGAAAAAAGCCCAGTTTTAACCCTATCCAATTTCGTGCTATCGTTGAAGTAGGATACGCTGCTAGTCATCAACAAACAACTTGCTCGGTGGCCCTACCAAAAAATAAAGGCGTAACTCTCACTACAAAACTGAGCTCCACCGCAGCAGGAACTACCATTCAACATCCTACTACCATTTAGTATTTACATTAACTAAAGTGGCAAAAATAATAGAATATTAGTCAATTTCTCCCATCTTCTTCTCACACCAACCATCTCCCCTCACAATTATCCATGGAGGTTTCATGGGAACAAAGTGTAACGGACTCCATCAACACCATTTACCTACTATTCTCAGCTTATTTGGTCTTTGTTATGCAACTTGGATTTGCCATGCTCTGTGCTGGCTCTGTCAGGGCAAAGAATGCCATGAACATTATGCTTACAAATGTTGTTGATGCAGTTGTTGGTAGCATCTCTTATTACCTCTTCGGCTTTGCCTTTGCATTCGGTGTTGGGCCCAATTCCAATCCCTTTATTGGTACTACTTTCTTTGCTCTCAAAGATATACCTAACTCTACCTATGACTACAGTTATTTTCTTTATCAATGGGCATTTGCTATTGCAGTTGCTGGAATTACCAGCGGTTCAATTGCTGAAAGAACCCAATTCAGTGCCTACCTTGTTTTCTCCTTCTTCCTTACTGGGTTTGTTTACCCAATTGTGGCGCACTGGGTTTGGTCATCGAGTGGTTGGTTGAGTGCTAGTTCAAGCCAGTTGTTGTTCGGGTCAGGAGCCATTGACTTTGCTGGCAGTGGCGTGGTTCATTTGGTGGGTGGGGTTGCTGGGCTTTGGGGTTCTTTCATAGAAGGCCCAAGGGTTGGTAGGTTTGATGCATTTGGAAAACCTGTGCCTATGCGTGGGCATAATGCAACCCTGGTTGTACTTGGGACATTTTTGTTATGGTTTGGTTGGTTTGGGTTTAATCCTGGTTCTTTTGTTAAGATTCTTGTATCCTACCCCAATACAACAGATCAAGGCAATTGGACTGCCATCGGCCGGACTGCTGTGACAACTACATTGGCAGGTTCGACAGCGGGGATCGTAACCCTATTTGGCCGAAGATTACTAAAAGGTCATTGGGATCCATTAGATGTTTGCAATGGAATGCTTGGTGGGTTTGTTGCAATAACATCGGGTTGTGCCGTTGTTGAGCCATGGGCAGCAATTGTGTGTGGCTTTTGCTCTGCTTGGATCTTAATAGGGCTAAATATCTTGTCCCTAAAGTTGAAATTTGACGATCCACTAGAGGCAGCTCAACTGCATGGTGGGTGTGGTGCTTGGGGGTTGATATTTACAGGGTTGTTTGCTAAAGAGGAGTATGTGGTTCAAGCTTACCAGTCAGGTGAGAGTGACGGGGTTAGACCATATGGCGTCTTACCGGGTGGGGGATGGGGTCTCCTCGGCTGTCAGGTTATTGAGGTTTTAGCTATTGTTGGCTGGGTTAGTGTGACCATGGGACCTCTTTTCTTTGCACTTGCGAAGCTCAGGATGCTTAGGATTTCGATTGATGAAGAAGTTGCTGGCCTTGACATCTCTAGTCATGGAGGCTATGCCTACGTGGCTCATCCAGAAGAAAACCAACCCCACTTTCATGCAGACTATGTCCGACTGCAAGCTCAGAATCAATCATAATTTCCTTCCAAAGAATCCCACATGACCAAATCTATTTTGCACATTCAACAACTTGTGATGTTTCCTTTCAATAAATTCATGAACCAGACTCTGCCAGTATTTATTTGTATTAGTTCATTTGCTTTGTAAATGGAAAAGAAAAAATTAAACTCTTCAAAGCTTTATCCAAATGGTAAACAGTGACAGCATCCATTAGCACAAAAATACACGTTACTCAATATCTTTAAGGTCCATCATCAACCTTCTTACAATAAATGAATCCTTAACCACCATCGCACGTAGCCATCATTAACAAGCTGCTATGAAATTGGCACAACGCTTAGCTAGACTAGACCAATTTATTTATGGTCCAATCCGATGATGAATTGTTAATTTACACAATAGTTGTCGCTATTATATCATTCATTAGAATTTAAGGCTCCAATCTGGTCAGGTAAATCCATTAAATGGAATCATTGCTAAGCATTTAGTCCAAAAACCTCCACAGCGATCACAGGGAACAGATAAATACACAGCAAACACCATTCCCCTAACAAAGATTGGGTTCATTAAATCCTAAAGTTCCAACCCAATGCTTGACCCTCAAGTTCGTCTTTCCAAGGGTAAATAACTCTAGGCTCAAGTACTACTAATTTACAGGCAAATACATTTACATTTTCTAATTTTTTTTGATTGTATATATACACGGCCTTATGCTTTATCATACATCAGGAGTTAAGACTTCCATCGAAACCCTCATCTAACATGAGAATCATACGGAATGATTACATGATCTGGAACAATAAGAGGCAACTTATCGACGTACATGAAGAGCCTCTTACAATTTTCTCTCAAAATTAAGGATAAATCAACAACATCAGACTTATCTGTATAGATCCAAAGATCACCAGAGTTGACTCTTTTAAGGCTATCTCGACAAAAGGGGCAAGATTGAGACCTCCCATTCCTGCGATGAACACCAAGCCAGCCAATGAGCATACTTCAACAACCAATTTCTATATGCAACAGATCATACAACATACTCATTTACCACACTGAGCATTTGGCCAAACAACTTCTGTATGATATTTTCTTTTAAATAATATATGTTGGGTACAAGTGCACAAGAACATAAATTCGCAGAGAAACCCTGTATCTTATGATAATTGAAGAACAATAAAACTATGAACTTCTTTCTGGTTTTCTCTAAACATATCAAAAGGTCTTGTATTAAGACAAAAAGATCAAATGGATTACTACCAGTTAGAGGAATCCTACAGTTCCAATGAGCGGAACTTGCCATATGGCTAACAGCCTAACATGACACTTTTACATCATCAAGCAATAATAAGATAAATGGAATTCAACTTTAATGCTCCATAAGACGCTACTAGCTTTTTTGTCACTAAATGGTGTAGGGCAAAAAAGCATTCTAGTTTTCCCAGCTTTCCACAGAAAATTGGTGGAAAATAATTGGCCTTTGAAAGGAAATTGAGAGTTCAGACCTCAGACAAAACACATAAAGCTTACCAATCTTGATAGCACTTCAAACACATAGAATGACTGCAATTTGGCAATACAATCTTGCTGTTCATTTCCATGCAAATTCCACATTCCTCTTCTCTTTCTAAGTCAATTTCTGAGGCTTTTCCCCTATCTAACTCATCCTTCCTTCTGTATCTGATATTACACACCTCTTTCTGCTTCTTATCTTCCAAATCAGTGATTCCTCTTTGAAGTTGCAATAGTGAAGGAAATATCACAGCTGCCCACAGAAGACCAAACATTTAAGAATAAATGATCATAAAATTAAACTCCGGCATACTGAACAAGTTTTCTCCGAAAACTTGTGGTGAATCAAATCCACCTCCAGTAAAAAGAAAGAGAGATAGAGAGAGAGAGAGAGAGAGAGAGAGAGAAAGAGAGGGATAGGGAAAAGACTGCACCGTAAGGTCCATAAATACATATTTCCAAGTTTTCTGAAAATGAATCTTATAACGAAGTCACTTACCGTAAAAATCTCTAAGACTAGCTTTCCTTTCGTAGACAGACATGGTTGTCTTGCCATCAGGATAGATCTGCACCAGTGACAACATTGTCACACCCAATAAGAGGTTGTAATCTTATTACTACATTGTGTAAGGAGATCACATGCAAAAAATAATGTAAACAAAAACGAAATTATAAAACGAGTGAATTAGATAGAGAACAGAGAACAAAGAGAAATGGACGGAAAAGGAAAAAGATGGAAAATAAAGTAAAATATAAAACTTAATTGTGGGGAAAGAATGAGAACTCAAAAGAATAAGGTACCTTGTATATAAGAATTCTAAGTAAACCAAGAGCACCAGCAAGGTGACAGTCGGTCCACTGAACAAGAAAAAGAAAAAATTGTGCTGCTGGGCTGTAGGATAGTCTCATCTGAAGACGAGCTCCATCGGTCTCCCTTGGGTAATCTAATGCACTGCATTAAGAAGAGAGTGCAAATTGTTGAAATATATACAGAAATGTTATATCATGGTACTGTGGAACATAATCCTCTCAACAAGTAATATCAACACCTTATTTTCATGCTGATAAAAGCAGTCAATAAGTCCTCAATGGGGCAGAAGTCATGTTTAGACTAATAGAGATCAGTACAATTATCTAAGTAAGATGAACAAGAGTAGCTTTCAGATAAACCTTCTTGAAGAACTCAACACTGAAGAACGATGATGAAGATTCGCAACGAAACAGAGTCAACATTATAAACCGAGATGAAAGGAACATTATCATATTTTCTTAATGTTCTTTGAAGACTAAAACCACCTTAAACAGTCAATTCATACAAAAACGATAGCCCAAGCAATCAAAATTTTATCCGTCTGTCCATTTCTAAGCTTATACGTAGAAGCTTCATCCAATTCCAAGTTTATCCCGTTGTGACAGAGGAAATTATCATCCTTCATGTAATTAAGGGAAAGGCTACATATATTAATCTTGCAACCTTAGAAATTTGTGCACTACAAAGCTATCAAGGACCCAAAATTTCGTGCCAAACTCTAGATTCAATCAGTGATAAACAGTCACGTAAGTACCTAAAGAAAGAATTTTCGTTGACGGCAGTTTACAATTTGTTTAAATGAATTCGTGAACCTGGTCTACCTAAGTACTTAAGACGGACATAGAACAATTATAACCCTCGCAAGAACTTTCCCGCATTAGCAAAGAACCAGCATCCAACAATAACAAACAAATTGAAATTTTAAACTATAACTCTGAGGGAGACAGAAAATGCCAGAACATGATGATGGCGAAATCAAAATTTCAATATTCTAATTATTATGTTCCAGTTTTCCAGAATCAGACGAGCTTTCATTCCTTACAATCAAATCCCAAATAGGCAAAAAATAAAATATCAAAATTCAAAAAGAGAGAGTGTGTGTGGAGAATATTACAGAGTATTGGCGTGCTGGATGTCAGCCTCGAGAGCTTTGAGAGAATCCTTAAAAGACAACTTTGCCATGGCGCCTTGTAATTTCCCAGAAAGAAATTTCCATCAAACGAATAGAAAAGCAAATTATAAATATGGAAAAAAAAAACTCTGCAAATCTTCAATTTCTGAATCGAAAACCAAGCGATCGGGTAATCGTTATGAAATTTGTTAGGTGATGAATGCTTATAAAACCTCCTTCGTTCTAAACAAAAACCACGCATACACCTAAAGCTAAACCACCTCGCCACTGTCAGTTAATGAAGACGGGTTTTCAGCTTCTCAAATTACTGTTATAACCCTCTCTTCTTTTTTTTTTCTTTTTTAATATATTTTATTTATATTTTTATTCTAAAATTTACAAATAATTAAGAAATTATAGCTTTTTAGTCTTCTATTAGCTAAAATAATTGAATATTAAAATTCAAAACTTTGCTGATTCAGATTTAATTATGTTATCATTTTAAAATAATATTTTTTTATATGATTTGTATTGCCATTTTAAATGTTAATAGAAATACACGAATTATAACTTTATTTAAGCATTAATTTTATAATTAATTTCTTATCTTAATGATACAATAGTTAAATACAAATATAATTAGAATTATAAGAATATATAATCAGGATAAACGATTGATGTTATTTATTTAAATTTTATAATAATAAAAAAGGAATATAATTTTTTTTAAAATTGATTAACATTCAACAACTATAAAATATTAGTGAGATTTTGAAATTGAACTCTTCTCTAGAAAAATAATTTTAAAATATTTAAAAATATTAAGATTACCGAAGTTGACTTCTTCTCATTCAAGTTGACTTTGGTGTCCTACTAGGAGAAAGAAAAACATTGTTTTTCTTATAATTTATGACTTCGTGTGTATATATATATATATGATGTTGAAGTTTTGTTAAGGAAAAGAATAAATGAAAAAAAATGAAAAATAAAAGATAAAAAGCAGAAAAAATAGGGTGAAAGGAAGGAAGAGAGACAGAAAGGGTAATTTTGTAAAGATGAAGCAACGGGAGTTGAGGTCCTTGAAGATAAGGCGGGCTGAAGAAAAAGGCAAAAACTTGCTGGCGCCGCTGACTTTTAAATTAAACCGGCGAAGGATTTATTTATTTATTTATTTTTTAAAAATCAAAGTATTAGATGAGCGACGCCATTGTCTTGCAATTATTAGAATTATTATTAGTGATAGGGATTAAGATTATCCATTAGTTAATTAATAATTTAATTATTTAGTATTGGATAAGGAATAATGTCATTATCCTAACAGCACCTGCGACCATTTGTCTACCTGACGAATTCTTTACCCCCTTTCCTTTCTATTACAAATTAATTTCTTACTTAGACACTACTTTCTATTATCGTTTTTGACTTAAAACATATGATCAATTAAAATTTCAAGTCTTTTAAAATTACGGTGAATATGTAAAAACATATTTACACTTTCTGAAATAAAATATATTTATTATTAAAAAAATATGTAAATTTATCTTTTTTTTTATAACTATTTACCTTTCGGTATTT
>CANXYI011577904.1:0-10764 GCA_948208565.1 Hura crepitans | reverse complement strand
ATTTGAATTTGATCTTAGATAATACATCAGTGTAATAACTAGATAATTAAAGATAAGTATACAATAGAAATATAAGAAGGGTTTTAAGAAGATAAAAAGGGATAAACAAGGAAAATCATGTGTCATCTCTTATTTGGACCTGGCAATCGGGTTAAGTGACAGGTGTCACATTTCTAATATGTCACATGTATTAAAACTTTGAAAAATTTATTATGGTTGATTACTAGCATTATAACTCTTATAAAACTAGTTTGGTTCATACGTCTTGATCATTTAGGTTTTCATATGCTTGTAATATGGAGTTTTAATCAAATTAAACATGTAATTTAATTATTTAATCTCATTAAATTATTAAATTTCATCACTCCTTTTGTAAGAGTTCTAATCACATTAGAATTCCAAATCAAATCAAACATTACAAGCATATCATTTAGAATCAAATTCTAAATTAGAAGAAAAATCTAAATTGCTTTGTTCACTATAATCATCCATATTAGATTAGAATAAAATTTAATCTTTATCTTCAATTTAAAGTCCTAATCCAATTAGAAATTCAAATTAAAATAGGATTAGAATCCTAATTTTATTATGAATCATATTCTATGTAGAATTTGGATTTACATGACAAAAATCATCTTATCCGAATTTAATTTAATTTATCAACTTTTGATTTAATTAATTAAATTTAAGATAATAATTATCATAAATTTCTAGAAAAGAAAAATCCAATCAAATTGAATTTTAATTTTAATTAAAAATCTTTAAGCAGTAGGTCATTAGGAATAGAATTCTAAGTGAACCGTAAAACTATTTGCAACTCAAACCCTGAAATTAACCCAAATGAGTTTGGATCAATTCCAATAGCCATTGGCACTTTTAGACATGTAATAATAAATTTTATCAATTAAAAGCAACCTTTGAGTCATGAATCTCATTCATGTGCAAACGATTTTTACCATTTAAAAACTTAAAACCATAAATATCTCATATTCATGAAAAATCAGTTCTAAAATTTTCAGAAAACAAATAAAACAAATGTCATAACAATTATGCCTTTTTGGTTTTTGACATCTCAAAAAATCTAAATTCATGTCTCACTTATTTTACCAAATTAATTAATTTAATTTTCATGCAACATATGACTAGCATTAAAATCCATATTTTAATTCATCATACATCATATTAAATTGCAAAAATAGCAATTAAATTATAAACCATAAAAATAGGAACAAGGCATATTCTTCTATGTGCAAAAGCCACTTATACGCATAGAAAAATAATTTTCCTCTTAAGACCAATTTAATCCAATTAAAAATCAAGACATTTGATTTTAATATCATGCCAAATTAATTTTAATCATATTAATAAGATATGATCACAAAATTAAAATCAAGAGCCATCACTGAACCAATAAATCATAAAATCATATTTTATCATATTTTAAAATCTGAATTCATGTCTCACTTATTTTACCAAATTAGTTAATTTAATTTTCATGCAACATATGACCAGTATTAAAATCCATATTTTAATTCATCATAAATCATATTAAATCGCAAAAATAGCAATTAAATTATAAAGCATGAAAATAGGAACAAGGCATATTCTTTTATGTGCAAAAACCACCTATACACATAGAAGAATAATTTTCTTTTTAAGACCAATTTAATCCAATTAAAAATCAAGACATCTAATTTTAATATTATGCCAAATTAATTTTAATCATATTAATAAGATATGATCACAAAATTAAAATGAAGAGCCATCACTGAACCAATAAATCATAAAATTATATTTTATCATATTTTATGTCCAAATCAAACATAAACGAATTTTTCAACCGTTTTGAATTATTTGAAAACCCAATTCTGATACTAATGTTAATTTTGCACAAGTCATGCATAATAGAAAATAAAAAATTTTGTGCAAAACCAAGTAAGATAATAAGGATTTGAATAAATTAAAATGATAGACAACGGAAAAATTAAGCAACTTAGAAAATTTACCATCATATGTTTATTCTGATTCCTTGTCTTCAGGTCACCTCACTAGGTTGTAGCAACCATAGTGATCCTCATCGGGAACACCTACTAGGAATTCACACAAGAATTGATGTGAAGAACAACTAAATATCTAGGTGCTAGTAAGATACTCAGAAGGGAGAAGAAGAAGAAGAAGAAGAAGAGAATCCAAAAATTCACAAGAAGAGTATATGAATTTTCTACTATTTAGTGGCTGCTTGTATTGGTTGCTTTTATGTAGGCTATTTATATTGAAATAACCTTCTTTAAGTCATATTTTAATCCTTAAAATCTAACCTAAATCTCATTCAAGAAGGCCCACAAATTGGGCCCCTTTTTGCCTATTGCACATAACCTAATAAGATGGTCCATGAGCATAAACTTTGAGGCTTTTTCTAGGCTTCCTTTTTAGGCTTTTGTGTGTCACAATTTAAATCAGCCACAAGCTTAATTTATGGTCCTTTTAACTGTTAAAAAGTCTATTAAAATCATATTAAAATATAGCATTAATTGGGTCTCCAAAGCCTAAGTCTTTTTTAACACTTAAAAAGGTTAAACTAGGTCAATTGGGCTCTAAGCCCAATTTCTCTTTTTCTTCTTTATTTCTTCTTCTTTTAATAATATCTCATATCATTGAAATATCAAACACTTTGATAATCATTTCAATTCTTTTAGTGCATGACCCTATAGGTTTCCAAAACACGTTGGCAAACCTAGTCCACCTGGGACTCTTATATTTCAATCTCATTGAGCCTATAATTAATTCTCAATTAATAATTCATTTATACAAGTCTTGAGAAGTGTCTAGCCACACATCAAGATAATCCAAGTGTTGGAAAATTCACCATACATTATCTCATTTAGGTTTGAGTATGGACTTGTGTCAAGTTATTACTTAATTAAGTATGTCCAATCAAGACCTAAACATGTTAATTCTAATATTTACATCTTTATTCCCAAAATGCCCTTTTAAATCTCATTCACACTTGCATTTCACTCTGATAAGAGATTTTTTGAATAAAGATATATTATATTTATGAGATAAACTCCCCATTATAATCTGGGGTGGTGAATCATTTGTAGATCACTCAACTACCTTCAAGTATCTCAAACCATACCTAACCTCCTAGCCATGTATACATCATAATGAAGTAAAAGCACTAGAGTCAAAGTATACTCTTTGATACTTTAGATAACCTTAGTGATCTCAAGTTACAAGATACTTGCATCTACTTATATGATGAGATGACTTCATTGACATAAATTATGTATCCTTGTGAAGATCTCATTTTTGGGTCTCCGATGAACTTATTTCTCAAACAAGCATCTACATGTTAACTCTAAATATCATCATACTTATAGCTTATGAGAATTACTATTTGACCAAGTCAAAGAGATTAACAATGTCCTATTTTATTAATGTTGGTCATAAAGCACTCAAGAGAGGGGGTGAATTGAGTGTTTAAAAACTTTTTGATAGGAACGAAATTTCTATTCTATGTTTCAAAGTAAATGCAGTTTAGAATACTTTGTTCTAAATCTGATTTAACGATTTAAAAGGAATATATAAAACTCAGAGATTTTCATAGTCACTCAAAATTTATTTTAAAACATTCAGAAGTTTTAGAATCAATCAAGAATGCTTTTAAACATTAATGAAAACAAGTTAGAGCATACGATAAGAATAGAGTAAACAATTAACTCAAGATTTTTATAGTGGTTCAGCTATCCCAAGCCTACATCCACTTCTCAAGTTAACACACTTGAGTTTCCTTTCAATTACTCTTTTCCCTAGCAAGAGCAAAAACCAAAGATAGAATTTTTAACAAACTACCCTCAATCTTTTACTAGATTGATACAAAGAGCAAAAGCTAGATCTATCCCTTAGATCTTAGCTTTTACAAAGAATACAAACTTTTGATTACAAAAGCAATACCTCACTGAAAACAAGAACATAATTTATCTTGAGGAAGGAGGTGTAATGAATGAAGCACACAAGTGTGGAGATTATTAGAACAATGATTAGAGCAGAAAATTAAATGTATTCCAACACTTTTCTTTTTTATTTCTCATCTTTTAATTGAAAGAACTTGAGCTTATTTATAACAAAAAGGTCCTTTACTATTAGAAAGATAGTATTTGTCCATTTGAGTCAGAAAAGTACTTTTCAAAAATTTGTCTATTATTTTGTCTTTTCTATTTAGAATACTATATAGAATACTTTGGTTAGATTAGAGCCGAGTGTTCTAAATGATCTATTCCAAATCAAATTTTTCGATAGCAATTTTTAGAAATAAAAATCTGCATGATTAAGTGAGTGTGTGATCCTCAGTTTCATTCTTTATACAAATAAACTCTCAGAAGTACAAAATTATCACACACTTCATCAGTGTGAAGAGAGAAGGGATTCTCATGGGTCCCTTCTTGGAAGGAGATGATGGCACTATTTTCGGTGGAGAGGTTAGTGTCGGTTTGGTTGATTACAATTTTGACGAGGATGAGTCTGATGATGATGACAAAGATTTGGTAATTTTAGGTCTAGGGCACTTATGACCCATGTGTTTTTGTCTCATCTTGGCTTAGAGTTTGAGAGACAATTGAATCACGATGAAGAAAGAAGGTGATGGATGAGAAGAATGAAGGGTTGCAGGGCAGTTTCTCGATAAAAAGAAGAAGCAAATTAATTAAAGAAATAAATAAAGTAATTAAGAAAAATAAATAGTGAGAAATTTGAACGGTTAAGAAACAGAATTTAAATTTAAAAAAATAAAGTAATTGGCAGGAGAGTGAGAGAGTGGGTGAGAAGTATAGGATTGTACTTCAAATAATAAATGTAGGAGAGAGAAATGAATAAATAAACTGCATAAAGTGTGTTGGAACTATAAAAAGTAACCTTCTAGAGGATATGCTTAGTCAATATGTCAAAATCAATCATAGAAGATGAGTCAGATTTATTTACTATGGCAGATACTAGATTACTCTATTCTAAATTTCCATTGTTCTATATTTTCAAAGTAATCTAAGCAGTCATGATTCTGTTCTAAAACCTGTTCTAATATAATAGCACTCATACATTTAAAACAAAAAAAAATTAGATATAGAATTACCTCACTTGCAGTCTTTTGATGTTCTTATACCTAGTTTTCTCCTGATTTCACAAAATCTTTCCTCCTTTAGGGGTTTTGTGAAAATGTCAGCCAGCTGATCTATGGTTGACACAAAGTTTAATTGAACATCTCCCTTTTGAACATGGTCTCTAATAAAGTGATGTCTGATTTAAAAGTGTTTTGTTCTTGAGTGCATTATAGGATTCTTGGTTAAGTTAATTACACTAGTGTTGTCACATAGAACAGGAATATGATCTAACTTAACTCTATAATCTTCAAGTTGTTGCTTGATCCATAGAGTTTGAGCAACATAACTTTTGGCAGTAATATATTATGCTTCTACAGTAGATAGAACAACTGAATGTTGTTTTCTATTGGACCAGGTTATTAATGATTCTCCTAAAAAAGTGACAGGCTCCAGAAGTGCTTTTTCTTTCTATTCTACATCCTGTATAGTTTGTATCAGAATAACCTATTAGATTAAGACTAATATTTATAAAGAACCACAAACCTAGTTCTGGAGTAGCCAAAAGGTATCTGAGAATCCTTTTTACTACTATTAGATGAGATTCTTTTGGGGTGGCTTGGAATCTTGCATAGAGACATACACTAAAATGTATATCAGGTCTACTAGCAATGAGATACAGAAGTGAACTGATAATTCCTTTATACAGCTTTTTGTTAACATTTTTCCCTTTCTCATCTTGTTCCATCTTTACATTTAGACTCATTGGAGTGCTTAGAGGCTTAGCTTCCATCTTCTTGGAGTGCTTTAGACTCATTGGAGTATTTTTCTTGACTTATGAAGATACCATCTTTATATTGCTTGATTTGTAATCCAAGAAAGAAAGTTAGTTCTCTCATTATGCTCATCTCAAACTTTTCTTTCATTAGTTATTCGAATTCCTTACAAAGTGACATATTAGTAAAACCAAACACAATATCATCCACATAAATTTGAACAATAAGCATATTTGATTTTTTATGTAAAATGAAAATAGTGGTATCAGCTTTACCTCTTTTAAAATCATGATTAAGTAAAAAATTACTTAATCTCTCACACCATGCTTTAGGAGCTTATTTTAATCCATATAATGCTTTTCTTAATTTAAAAACATAATCTAGATGTTCAAAGTTTTCAAAACCAGGAGGTTCTTTTACATATACTTCTTCATTTAGAATACCATTTAAAAATGCACTTTTTACATCCATTTGATAAAGTTTAAACTTTTTATAACAAGTAAATGCACACAGTATTCTAATAACTTCTAATTGTGTAACTGGTGCAAAGGTTTCATCAAAATCTATTCCTTCTTCCTGATTGTAGCCTTAAGCCACAAGTCTAGCTTTATTTCTAGTTACAATCCCTTGATCATTTAGTTATTTCTAAATACTCATTTGGTGCCAATAATTGAATAATTTTTAGGCCTAGGAACTAAAAACTAAACTTTATTTTGTTAAAAATAATTAAGTTCTTCTTGCATAGCAAGAATCCAAATTTCCTCATTTTAAGCCTAAAAAAAGTTTTTAGGTTCTATTTCAAAAACAAAAGCAACATTACCATAATATTCTTTTAAAGCTATTCTAGTCATCATTTTTGTAGATAGATTAGTCAGTAGGTTTTCTTTAGAGTGGTATTTGTGAAAGTTCCAATCTCTAGGTAGATCAAAATGCTGATTTACAAATTCTTATGATAGATCTACTTTGATATTATGATATGGTTCATCTTATCTTTCTTTTTCCATAGGTGATCTTGTCTTCTCATTTTGCTTTTCTTCTGATCCTGTTTCATCATCGAAAGTATACCTTTCTTTAGTGGAGATGTCAGTTATATCAAACTTCACATTAATAGATTCTTCCACACACATGGTTCTTTTATTATAAACTCTATATGCTTTATTATTTAATGAATATCCTAGAAAGATGCCTTCATCAGTTTTTGGATCAAATTTTCTTAGATTTACTTTATCATTAAGAATATAACAAGTACATCCAAAAACTTGGAAATAGCTTACATTAGGTTTTCGTTCCTTCCACAACTCATATGGAGTTTTCTACAGTACTGATCTGATAGTTGTTCTATTTAAAATGTAGCATGCTGTGTTGATAGCTTTAGCCCAAAAATATTTTGGAAGATGATACTCATTGATCATTGTTCTAGCCATCTCTTGTAATGTTCTATTTTTCCTTTCTACAACACCATTTAGCTGAGGTGTTCTAGGAGCTGAGAAAGAATGATGAATCCCTATTTCGTTCCAAAAATCTTCAAAATTTTTATTGTTAAATTCTCTACCATGATCACTCCTTAAACTTGTAATCTTATATCCTTTCTCATTCTGAATTTTCTTACTCAATTTAACAAATGCTTCAAAAGCTTCACTTTTGTTAGCAAGAAATAAGGTCTAAGTGAATCTAGTGTAGTCATCAACTATGACAAATACATAAACCTTTCCACCTAGACTTGTGGGTGTAATAGGTCCAAACAAGTCCAAGTGTAATAGCTCAAAAGCCTTATTGGTTGAAATTTCTTTCTTTGATTTGAAGGATGCTCTTATTTGTTTTCTCATCTGACATGACTTGCATACATAATTTTTATCAAGGTTTATCTTTGGTAGCCCCTTAACAAGTTCCTTCTTTGATAGCTTTTCTATAGTATAGATGCTTGCATGTCCAAGCTTTTTATGCCAAATCTTACTCTGCTCATCTTTTGACAGTAGGTAGGTTGTTTCCTTATTATTTAAGTTATCTAGATCAACTTGATAAACATTTCCAGATCTATGACCTATTAAGATAGGATTATTTGTACTAACTTCTTCAACTTTATAGTGATTTACTTCAAAAATCACCTTTCTATTTTTGTCACATAGTTAACTTATGCTTAACAGATTGAATTTTAATTCATCCACAAGTGAGACTTCTTTAATGCATGGATTTGAACCAATTGTTCTTACCATAATTATCTTTCCTTTGCTTTTGTCTCTAAATCTAACAATTCCCCCATTTCCCAAGGCTAATTTAGTAAATTTTGACTTGTCCCAAGTCATGTGTCTAGAGTAGCCACTATCCATGTACCATTTGTCTGATTCACTGCTCCTAACACATTTCTGCAAAAATTTAAGTGGATTTAGGTACCCAATTTCTATTAGGCCTTTTAATGTCAGAAACATTAAAGTACTTTTAAACATAAAATGGTTTTCCGGTTAAGTTTAATAAAGATTCAACTTTCTTTTCAAAACCAGTGAAAGAAGGTTTTTCAATCCACATCAATTTTCCATGATTTACTTTCTTTTTATACAAATAGAATTTAGATACATGCCCATGTTTGCAATAATAAAAAAAAATATTTGAGGAACCTTTGAAGCCATGTGTATCATTTCTAAGTTTGTATTTTTGCCTAAACTTTTCAGCTGCAAAACTAGATGTACAACATTTATTAAAGATAACATTCTTTCCTTTATCAGTTTTCTTTTCAAGCTCTTCTATTAACCTACATATCACTTAATCTTTTTTTTCATATGCCTCTTTCATCTTTTAATTTTCTTTTTTAAGAATACAAAGTTCATTTTCTATTCCTAGATATTTCTTTTTAAGATTGCTATATTGATCATATACTTCTTCAAAACAATGCAGTATGCTTTCATAATCATTTGAGTCAGATTCAGAACTACTTACCTCACTGTCACTATGATATGATTCTGATTCTAAGGATTGTGGTGCAGTAATATGAATATCTTCTTCTAGACATGCCATCAGACCAACATTCTCTGACTCTAGTTCATCATCAGAGGAACTATTGCTAAAATTATCACTGTCACTCTATGTAGCCACTATAGCTTTCTTCTTATGCCTCTTGAATTTTCTTTTCTAGTCTGGGCATTTAGATTTAATGTGTCCAGGTTTGTTACAACTATAGCATATAACTTCTCCTCACATAGACTGGAATTTTTTTGACTTTTGATGATGTCTTCTGTTAGGAAAATTCTTTCCTCTTAACCCCTTTTTATAGAACTTTTTGAATTTTCTTGTAATCGTGGCCAATTCTTCATCATCAGAGGAACTCTTGCTACTTTCCATTTTGAGAGCAATAGTTTTCTTCTTTTCTTCTTTTTACTTTAGACCTTTTGCTTCTTCTTGTGCTTTGATAACAAGTTCAAAGGCTATAAGTGACTAATGATATCATCATACTTTTGTCTTACAGAGCCTTCTCTCATCAGAACAGCCATTTGAGGTCTCTATTTGGAATTTAACGATCTGACCAGCTTTCTGATTTGATCTTGTTCACTGATGATTTGACCAAGATCTTTTAATGAACTAGTGATTTTCACAAATCTATCACCCATTTGAGAGATAATTTCATCTGGCTTCATTTTGAATGCTTCAAACTCGCTCATCAGAACATGTAATCTAGAATCTTTGACCTGATCAATTCCTTTATATGTGGCAACAAGTTTATCCCACATTTCCTTAGCAGTATCACAGGCAGAGACTCGATTGAATTCATTGACATCGAGAGCACAGTACAAATTGTTCATAGCTTTAGCATTCATTTGAGCAGTGCGCCGTTCTTTCTCATCATAAGAAGCTTCATCTTTTGGTAGGCTTGTTGTATCACTTATAGGTGATTTGTAACCTTTTAGGATAGAAATCCAGCAATCAAGATCTTGTTGTTGCAAATAGCATTTCATTCTGGCTTTCTAAAAAGCAAAGTTTTCTCCGCAGAATAAAGGTGGTCTAGTGGAAGATTGTCCTTTGGCAAAGACAGTGTTTATTGGTTGGTTAGAAGAAGTTGCTATGTTTTTCAATAGATCTCTCTCTAGGTGTTCAGGCTTTTGAAAAAGAGACCTGCTCTGATACCAATTGTTGGTCCCAAAGCACTCAAGAGGGGGTGAATTGCGTGTTTAAAAACTTTTTGATGGGAAAGAAATTTCTATTCTATGTTTCAAAGTAAATGCAGTTTAGAATACTTTGTTCTAAATCTGATTTAACACTTTAAAAGGAATATATAAAACTTAAAGATTTTCAGAGTCACTAAAAATTTATTTTAAAACATTCAGAAGTTTTAGAATTAATTAAGAATGCTTTTAAACATTAATGAAAACAAGTTAGAGCATAAGATAAGAATAGAGTAAAAAATTAACTCAAGATTTTTATAGTGGTTCGACTATCCCAAGCCTACATTAACTTCTCAAGTCAACACACTTGAGTTTCCTTTTAATTACTCCTTTCCCTGGCAAGAGCAAAAAATAAAGATACAATTTTTAACAAACTACCCTCAATCTTTTACTAGATTGATACAAAGAGCCCAAGCTAGATCTATCCCCTAGATCTTAGCTTTTACAAAGAATACAAACTTTTGACTACAGAAGAAATACCTTACTGAAAATAAGAATAGAATTTATCTTGAGGAATGAGGTGTGATGAATGAAGCACACAAGTGTGGAGATTGTTAGAACAATGATTAGAGCAGAAAATGAAATGTATTCCAACACTTTTCTTTTTTGTTTCTCATTTATATTAATTGAAAGAACTTGAGCCTATTTATAACAAAAAGGTCCTTTACTGTTAGAAAGGTAGTATTTGTCCATTTGAGTCAGAAAAATACTTTTTAAAAATTTGTCCGTTATTTTGTCTTTTCT